>APFE030591896.1:0-10198 GCA_000404065.3 Pinus taeda | reverse complement strand
GGAGAGAGGGGGGAGAGAGAGGATGACAAGCAGAGGGAGAGGGGAAGTGAGAGGAGTAGATAGTGAAATAGGTGGGGAGAGAGAGGGGGAGCGGAGAGTATGATTGGGACAGGGGGAGTTGGAATGTGATGGGGAGAGAGTGAGAGGTGCAGAGGGAGAGGGGGAAGGGGAGGGAGAGGGAGGGGGGAAGGGCAAGGGGAGAGAGACTAAATGAGAGATGAGGAGAGAGTGAGGGGTTAGGAAGTATAAGCGAGAGGGGGAGATGGAGATAGAGAGAGAGAGATGGAGAGGGAGGGAGAGGAGGAATGAGATGAGGAGAAAGGAATGCAAAAATTAACATTCAAAACTAATAATCTCAGTTTGTGTTATCAAATTGTTATGTATGTAACGAAAACATGAAAGAAGCATATTGTCATTAACATGCAGTCATGTGTATCCAAGAAGTTCAGATGTAATGAAAATAGAAGATTTAAAATGAAAATAATGTGGGGTGGGTGGAGAGACGTAGAGGGGGCGGGGGTGGAGAGGGAGGGAGAGAGAGAGGAGGGAGGGAGAGAAGGGAAGAGAGAGGGATAGTGGAAGAGAGTTATAGAGAGAGATAGAGGGAGATGGGGAGAGATCTAGATTCATATAAATGGTTATTCATATAACTATTCCCAATATTAGTAATACTTAGATGAATGGTTATTCATATAAATTAATTGAATTGAATCTACTTCATTGTTTTAATAGTGTGTCTCTTTTCGAATAAGGTTTTCACAATTTTAATTTAGCTATCAATAATAGTTAGATGAATGATAGAGATTTAATCTGCATAAAATATCCTAGAATATGCATTGTAAGATAAACAAAGCAATAGTTGAAATTTATCTCCAAAGTGGCTGTGTCCTTTTTACTCTTTTAGTTAAATTGAGTAATTAAAAAAATTGTCATATGAACAACGTCATATGACATAAGAGAATTGGGTATGTGATATCGATAAAGTATGGTACTGGCTCATGGTATTGTAACAAAGTTTATTTACAAATTAAGAATCTCTATAATAAAATATGAGTAATGTGTTCCATGCTCTTAAAATGTATATATGTTTAACTTATATATTAATTATTTTTATAATTAATAATATTTTATATTAAAATTATAATATATATATTATAATATATTATATATATATAACATAATATATATCATGAATGACTTTTTCACAACTAAGATAGTAAGAATCTATTTCTTAATGTTAATAGTAAACATACTGCCAAGTTAAAAGTTCGAGGCCATACTACATTATGTCTATACAAGAGGTGTATTATGTGTTTATTATAATATCATATGCATATATATTTGTGGTTATGTTTATGCAAGAAATGTATTGTGTTTATTATAATTTTAATATAAAGAAGAAATGCATTAATTGTTTTGAATCTATGGTCTTTAAATCCCACACAAAATAATTAGTCTACACCTCATAGATCAAACAATAATTGCTTTTAGTGATCCAAAACAAATAACAATTTCAGCATTCCCAAAACAAATAACGACTTCACTATTAATTTTACTCGATTCATCTCTTATTAAGATGGGTTAGTTGGCACAATAAGATGTTACCCCTTCTATTTGGTTTGAAATCTCGCATGGGGAAATCTTTGGCCCATTATAATAAAGCTCAAAGAGTAGGCTCCCCCATGTTAAATTTTAGGCTCTTGCTAAATTATAAATTCTTAATATATTTAGCTTATTCTTAATATATTTAGCTTACCGAATATACTCTTAATGTTAAAGAAACAATCCATAAATTTAAGGTTAAGTTTCGTTTAAATTACTCTACTATATTGCCAATTCACCATTAAAATAAAGAAGTAAAATAAATTTACATGTTGCAATAATAAAAACATGTAGGAATCAAAATTAACCTCCCATTGTAGGCCTTAAAGTGCAAATTTAAATTAATTAAGCCCTTGAACTATGGTGAACGAAAAGTTATCTGCTCACTTCGGAGTTAACAAATATTAGGAAACCAAATCTACGGTTTACTACTAAACTCAAAGTTAACAAATATTAGGAAACCAAATCTAGGGTTTACTACTAAACTCCTCATGGACGCCTTAAAAAGCATGTTACATCAAAGTCAAATTGCGGGGGATCGAACCCGGGTCACCTGCGTGAGAGGCGGGAATAGTCACCACTATACTACAACGACAGTGATTTTAAAATACGAACAGTCAAAAGTCATCTGCTCACTTCGGAGTTAACAAATATTAGGAAACCAAATCTACGGTTTACTACTAAACTCGAAGTTAACAAATATTAAACTCGAAGTTAACAAATATTAGGAAACCAAATCTAGGGTACAACGACAGTGATTTTAAAATACGAACAGTCAAAAGTCATCTGCTCACTTCGGAGTTAACAAATATTAGGAAACCAAATCTACGGTTTACTACTAAACTCGAAGTTAACAAATATTAAACTCGAAGTTAACAAATATTAGGAAACCAAATCTAGGGTTTACTACTAAACTCCTCATGGATGCCTTAAAAAGCAAGTTACATCAAAGTCAAATTTCCAGGGATCGAACCCGGGTCACCTGCGTGAGAGGCGGATATAGTCACCACTATAGTACAACGACAGTCATTAATCAAATCTAGGGTTTACTACTAAACTCCTCATGGAGGCCTTAAAAAGCAAGTTACATGACCCTGCGTGAGAGGCGGGAATAGTCACCACTATGTGTGAGAGGCGGATATATCACCACTATACTTCACCACTATGCGTGAGAGGCGGATATAGTCACCACTATACTACAACGACAGTCATTAGTCAAATCTAGGGTTTACTCCTCATGGAGGCCTGGGTCACCTTCGTGACAGGTGGGAATAGTCACCACTACAACTACAGTTATTAAATACAAATTACCTCACTTCTAGGGTTTACTACTAAACTCCTCATGGAGGCCTTAAAAATCAAGTTACATGATCCTCATGGAGGCCTTAAAAATCAAGTTACATGACCCTGCGTGAGAGGCGGGAATAGTCACCACTATGTGTGAGTGGCAGATATAGTCACCACTAGACTACAACGATAGTCATTAATCAAATATGAACAGTCAGTGGACTCAGATGCACGAATATCATTGTAGAAT
Source organism: Pinus taeda (assembly GCA_000404065.3). Lineage (NCBI taxonomy): Eukaryota > Viridiplantae > Streptophyta > Pinopsida > Pinales > Pinaceae > Pinus > Pinus taeda. The sequence goes on along the minus strand of APFE030591896.1, from coordinate 7,059 downwards.
TATTGGAAGGAACTTGTAACCTCCTTTTGGAGCTATATTTCATCACGGCCCAGCTTATTATATATTTTCTCATCTCTCTCTATTATTATCGCTGAATTATTGTCACGGTTCTCGTTTGGGATAAAGTACGATACTCTTCCTGCCTCCCGAAATCTTACATTATGTTTGTTATTATAATTCTTTTTACCAAAGGTTTACAAGGTTATTATATTTGTTATTATAATTCCACCGAAATTCCTTCGACAGTTTTATTTAATTGTTTAAAATCAGCGTGTTGTGGAGACCGACCAGGCAATGGTTGACGACTCGGACGTTGAATTACTAGTAACGTTGGTGAAAAAGCGATTAACGTATTAGGAAAAAGCCTTCCGTTGTGGTCCTCACTCTATCCGTTAGGAAAAAGCTAACTTAATGATGTTGTGGTCCTCCCCCATTGTGGTCCTCACTCTATCCGTTGTGGTCCTCCAACATTCAAACCACACGGGAAATGCATATATCCGGTATACATTCCGATGAGGCAAGCGCTGCAAATATATAGCTGTTCAACGAACTTGGTAAATGGCTATATATATGTCACGAAGTTTGTCTTTTGAGTACGATTCTGCGTTGGTATGTCGGTGTGTGTGAGAGATTCAGTCAGTCATGTCTCGGTGCATAGAGGAGGAGGGTTTGCAATTTTTTGGTTCAATGAGATCAATGGAGGAGGGTTTGTAATTTTTGGGCTCAAGGAAACAATGATACTCTTTCGGTACGGTATGGTATACATGCTATTGAATTCCATTTCTATTCTGTGTATGCAATTCTATTTCATTGCCCTGTTCTTTTTTTATTGATTGTAAATTATTCAGTTACAGTTTATACCAGAATTAGGAGACAAGTAGCTAATGTCTCTGAGGAATTTTTATATGATATAGGTCATTGAGGCTGGGTATACATGCTATTGAATTCCATTTCTATTCTGTATATGCAATTCTATTTCATTGCCCTGTTTTTTTTAAGGATTGTAAATTAATCAGTTACCATTTATACCAGAAATAGGAGACAAGTAGCTAATGTCCCTCAGAAATTTTTATATGATATAGGTCATTGAGGCTGTTGTTGACGTTGTCCGAAGTAATGAAATCTTTATTCGGACTTCCAATTCTAGGTATGGCCCGTTAACTCTCTTTTCAGTCATTTTGAAAGGATTTTAAGCTTTGCAGCCTCCGGAATAATTTAAACGAATTTTTTTAGATTTAATTTTTCATATGAGCGCCTATGTAGACTTGTTGCTCGATCTAGCTTAACGTGTTAATTATGGTGTACAACAGAAATCACTTATGCCCAATTCTAATTCTTCACCCTGGGTATAAGATTATAGTACTCCTCTGACTCTTCACCCTGCTCGATGGTTGTTACCCGGTTACCCGCGCAGAGTCTCCCTTTTCACACTTATATGGCTAGAGCCCAAAGGGTAAAGGGTCGAGTAGATCATGAATCTGCAATATGTGTTTGTCTTGGAATAATGCAACCGACACCTGAACGAGTGTCTGTCAATTTAGGGAGAGAGTTCTCGCTTCAATGGGAAATTCTCAATTCTTCTGGGATTCAGCGCCTTATCAATTATTCCGTCTATATTCAGCAACCTTCTTGGGGTTGCGTATACTGTGCTATCTGAGATATTATATCGATCAATCTGAAAAAACTAATATTAATATATCAATGCATGGTGGCTCTGTAATACGATCACCACTTAGCTTATGAATATTATGCATAGATATATTTATGCTTTGTACAACTATTAAAATTTAACGTCAAGGACAACGGATAGAGTTTTATTTCAATGCTGTTTAGATTGATATGTCGGTTGTTTTTAATAATAATAGGCTATGTGCAAGAATCCGTGGTGTTCGTAGCTAAATACTCCCTGTGTCCTGTTTTCGCTACGACGATGCAGGCGCCATTAATGTGTCAACCTCCTTCAGCACCAAGATTCCAATGCGACCAACCCCGTGAACTGCTATGCCGAGGTCAAGAGAAAACGCGCCCTTCAAATTTAACGTTTTCCAGAATTCCCCTACCCGTTTTCATAGTTTCAACCCGGAATCATGACGGTTTTGTAGTTGTAGAAGAAGAGGGTTGTTTCAATAAGAAGTGTGTTATTTTGCAATAAACCTTCAGAAACAAGGTTCCATTCTTAGTTACGGAAATTTGTGTTTCAGATGTATGCCGTCTTAGAAATTGCAAATGTAGCTTTTATGGCACTGTATCAGATTTGTATATCGACATAAAAATTGTACATGAATAGTATTGTCCATAAAGAAGTCGTGCTGCTCCTTTCAATAGATTCCTGTTTAAGAGTGTGAACAATGTGTCCCATTGTTATTGTGTAGTGGACTAACCATGAAGCCAACAGGACATGGCATTAACTATAACCAAAACCGGACGAGGTTCCTCTTTTCTAAATCCGTATTTAGATGAATGATAAGGCCGACTACCAAGCCAATTTTTGTTTTTCTGACCTTATCAGAGTACTTGCATTTCCTTTATTGCATCTGATCCGACCAATAGGCTTAATCGAACGAAATGTTGAGAGATTCCGTTTGTGGGATTTGTCACAACGTGAGGAGGAACCTTGGCAATGACTCTGAGATTTTATCATGATTTAGTTCAGTCATTTAGCAATCACAATGAATCTTGGTAGGTACCTTGATCATTTAGTTCAGTTGATTAGGGAGGTAATTTCATCATTTAGGGAGGCAAATGGTCGACTTGTCATCACAACGTTACTCATCGCCGACGATAGGACTCAGTAGTGAGATCCCATGAGCTCTCGAGAATCGCAGTCAATTACGGTTCATCGAATTAAGCTATAACAACTTGGGCGGGAGAATTCAGCTGGAACTCGGGTTCCTGCACGATTCAAAGTACCTGAACCTCGCTTCCAACAATTCGGAGAATAGCATACCTGCATTTAGGGATTAGCAGGCTCGAGGGACCTCTGCCCATGACTATATTTCGGTTGCCCCTTTTCAATTTATATCTTGCTAATAATATACTGACAGGGACCTTCTCGGAAGCCATTGGCAATATGAATCACTTGAACTACATAGATGTTAGTGGAAATCGCTTCACTAGGAACTGGCCTGAAGCCATTGGCAATTTGAGCTCCCTCACGTTCTCAGATCTTTTTTCATTATTTTCAAATGGTTAGATAGTAAGGATACCTGACTCCATTAGTAGATTAAGTGAATTGACCTTCCTATCATACCGTGGAAACGATGTCAGAGGGCGGATACCTGAATCCATTACTAAACTGAGTAAATTGATTACCCTACGCCTTTTTTTCAATCGTCTCCGAGGGCATACCCGATTCCATTACCAACTTGACTAAATCGACCTACCTCATACCTCATTTCATTAGCAACTTGAGTTACTTGACCTACTTATATCTTGACAACAACGCCTTCACCGGGAGCTTATCTGAAGTCATTGGTCATTTAAGTAGTTTGATCAAGTTAAATTTACCCTCAAATAGCCTTGTAGGAAAAATCCCTGAATCCATTGCCAATTTGAGTCAATTGCAGTACCTATATCTTGATAACAATAGCTTGACATGGAGCTTGCCTCAACCAATTAGCGATTTGACCAACCTCGTAGTGCTTCGCCCCGATAACAACAATGTCACCATTTAATTATTTAGTTATTAGGCAAGTTCATCATTTAGTTCAGTTCATCATTTAGTTTTATCTCATTTGATTAGGGAGGCAAGTTCGTTATTTACTTACGGAATTCTGTCATTATGGAATTCTGTCATTGAGTTTGGTTCATTCCAGTTGTCAAGGAAGTTTTCAATATTTTCTTTGTTTTTTCCCTTTAATTTAGTATTTAGAATTATGAATTTAGGGTATTTCTTTTAATTTAGTATTTAAAATTATGAATTTAGTTATTATTTAGTATTTAAATTCCTCTCACATTTCATTTTAAATCACTAACTTCTTCGTATGCAGATATTCCCTGTAGTGCATTTCTTATCACTTATTTTCACTTCACATTCTACACTAAACTTTCACCTTTAGGTTCTCTTTAATTTGTAAATGCTCCTTCATCTTGAACATGACACTCTCATCTTCTAGATTTGCTCTAATGAAATTATTTAATTATGATTTCAAAATAGTCAAATTACTTTCAAATGGGTTGAACAAGTGTTATGGAAACTATCTTCCTTCTTCCTTAAATTTAATTGTTATCACATTAATTTTGTAAATTATATCATACTTGTATGATTTTGCACTATAATATTGTATTAATGTTTTTTCCTTAATGTATTATCATGTGTGCAGCATACTATATGTGGATATTATTTATAAATTGTGCATTTAATTAAGTTACAAGTTGTTAGGAACTGTTTGTATACTAACACTATAATTTCATTGTTGTATGGTGTAGAAAATCTATCAATATCAAGTTGCTAGTGAGTGGAAGACATTGCGTATTTTTATGTTTTGTAAAGTTGTAATTAAAACAATTATTAATTTTTTTTGTTTAGATGGGCCCATCAAAGAATGTACATGAACTCAAACTATCGTTAATAAAACGAGTAGGCTTTATTTTTTGTGGAGGGGAATTCAACCCCTTCGAAAGACTCTTAGGAAGGTTAAATTGTAACCCTCCTTTGAGTTTTGTTCCTTGTGTTCATTGTTTTCATGACCTTTAGTTTATAGTAACTTCAATATGCTCAAACACAAATATATTATAATCTGACTTTTAACGTTTATTCACATAAATTATTTAACATTTTTTCAATGTTTTAAACATCTTCCCCACATACACAAAAAAAATCACCCTTATTCACATAAATTATTTAACATTTTTAAAATTTTTAAACATCTTCCCCATATACACATAAATGACAAAATCACTCTTATACACACACATATTAATTTATATTTTTTTATTCTCTTTTTTTATGTTTTTGTTTTTTATTTTTCACTTTTTAATTTGTTTGATTTTATTTTTTTCTTATAAATATGTTTTTAGGATATTTATATTATATTTTTTCCTTGTATAAAATATATATTATTTAATAATACACTGATATTTTTATAATAAATATTATTTTAATAATTAAATTGATATTTTTATAGATTTAAATTAAATACGAATATATTGTTTCGAGTTTTTGCAAATATTTAAATGTTTTTATTATTTATTTACACAAACTTATTATATCTAAATATTTGTGTATTGGTTTTATGATTTATATATACTAAATATATTTATGGTGCTTTTATATATACATCTATATATGAATGAATGTATTTGGATTATAATGTATGTTTTGGATTCTATTTTTTATATTTATATGAATGCATTATTTTGAGAATTGAAATAGTGTTTTTATTATTCGCATTTCAATAATTAGAATTTATTTGTTAAGTTTTTAGTTTGATATGTATCAATGAATAGGATATGTACTTCTATATTGTGTGTGTGAATGTATTATTCAAAGTATTTGCATTAAGTTTATGTACTTTTTTGGAGTGTTTATTCTTCTATGTTTATGAATGTCTCATTTTGCATGTTTTTGAGTATTCTTTCATTGTTTCTTTGTATCTATATGAGTGTAATGTCTCAGTATTCCTTGAGTGTTACAGTGATGGTTTCATTGTTTGTGTGTATACAAGTATATTTTTATGAATAGTTGTTTGTATTATTTTGAGAGTTTTTCCAGATTCCTTCATTATTTGCTTGTGTGTGTATTTTTTAAGTATTCTTGTGTATGGATATTGTTTACTTTTATGTGTATGAATTTATTATTTGTTGTATTTGTATATATATTATTTACTTGTATTCTCGATATGTGTATGAATATATTTTTTTCTATACTTGTGTGTATATTATTTATTTATATTCTTTATATGTGTATGAATCTATTCTTCAGCTACATTTATATGTGTCTTGTTTACTTGTATTCTTTCTCTGTGTATAAATGTATTCTTTATGTGTGTATGAATCTATTCTTTGCAATATTTGTATGTGTTTTTCTTACTTGTATTCTTTTTATTTGTATGAATGTATTCTGTATGTGTGTATGAATCTATTCTTTGCTACATTTATGTATCTTGTTTACTTGTATTCTTTGTATGTGTATAAATGCATTCTTTATGTGTATGAATCTATAATTTGCAACATTTGTATGTGTCTTGTTTACTTGTATTCTTTGTATGTGTATGAACGTATTCTTTATGTGTATATGAATGTATTAGTTGCTACATTTTCATGTGTCTTGTTTACTTGTATTCTTTGGTTGTGTATCAATGTATTCTTATGTGTGTATGAATCTATTCATTGCTACATTTGTATGTGTCTTAGTTAATTGTATTCTTTGTGTGTATGAATCTATTATTTGCTACATTTGTGTGTGTCTTGTTTAATTGTATTATTTGTATGTGTATGAAAGTATTCTTTGTGTGTAGGAATCTATTCTTTGCTATATTGTATGTGCCTTGTTTAATTGTATTCTTTGTATGTGTATGAATGCATTCTTTATGCTTGTTTGAATTTTTCTTTGTTATATTTGTATATGTATTATTTACTTATAGATATATGAGTATAATTTGCGTGAATATAATTTTTAAATATTTATTTCTACGATTATAAATATATTCTAATTATTTCTGTATATAAATATATTATTTAGAATATTAAATTACAAATAAATTATTATTATTATGTTATTATTATCTAATCATCAATTTTTTAATTCCTTTTGTTTTGTATTTTCATTTTTTTAATCAAAATTTCAAATATTGATAATATTAATTTATCATTTTAGAATAAAAAGAATATCCATATTACAACAAAATTTAAAAAGTACATAATATTAGCCTAAGGTTACAACCCAATTAATGATTGTCATGTTATAAGATACCAAGCAAACTATTAGACTCAACGTTCAAATCCCTTAAAAAGGAAAAAAACAATACCATAATATTTATAATAACATCATAATGCATACTAAATAATTATTTAACACTAAAAGCAATACAATAAATAAATTTTATTAATTTTATTTAA
>APFE030591886.1:0-14474 GCA_000404065.3 Pinus taeda | reverse complement strand
TTATTAAATTATTAAAAGATGACATGTCAGTTCACTTGGATAAGTCAGCTCAAGTGGAGTCATAACTGCTATATATACCCAACCGATGTATCCAACAAAACATAGGACAAATCTCAAATACCTCTGAAGTTTTCAGAGGTGTTTAGGGCTTAGGATGGTACATTACGAAAAAATATCTCAGATAGCTAAGTGAAGACAATATCTTTGACTTGTCTGAGATATCTCACAGGATCTCAGAAATGATGATAGAGACTCCTCCTTGAAGGCACAATCTCGGTGAAGGAGAAGATTTCATTGAAGTAAACCCTAATGGCATAAACCATCTCGGCATAACCTAATTTGAGGATACTTTGTCTCAAGGGTGCAGTAATATGATCTCAATGAAGACACAGTCATACGAATGTAATCTTAGTTAAGGGTGTAACTATAAGACAATTATGATCTCGGTGAAATTAAGGACAGACATCAGTCATATATGTGGAAACCTCATTCAAGATTTCGATAAACGAGCAATCCTGGAGTATCTATGCTGATGATTTCAATAGTAACATAGGAAGAGGATTGGTGTCTTGGTCTTCGAGTGGAATAGAGGGTCAAGTATAATGGTGTTGGTGTTCGTCAATTAGAATCTCTATAAGAAGAATTATGTGCGAGAATTTTTGGCCTTGCCAGAATGCCAACTTCTTGGGTTCTTGTTTCTCTATTTTGGTAGAAGTTTTATGAAGTAAAAACATACACTCAAGAAGAAGGTCAAGGTAAGATAAATAGTAAAATAATTTCATAAATTGTTATCAATTATAGAAGAATCTATCTAATGCTAACTGCCCTAAATTCTTAGGAAAGGGTTACTCTATCATGAGCATATGTTTTTATAGAACCTTATAACCAATGCACATCCGTCATGTTGCATCCTTCTTAGGCAAAATTATAAGGGGTGAACGACATGGTGAGGTACTTGGTCAAGAAACACCATGTTCCAACAGTTCTTACAGATGTTCTTCACATTGTTTGTCTCTATAAAATTCCACTTGTACAACCCAATGTTTGGCATTGGACAGTCTAAAAATAGCTGGATTTTGTGCTCCACTTTGTTGAATTTTTATGATTCCTATAATAGTAATGGCTTTCCAATGATTCATTAACTAGATCATCTTATATCACATTCATATTAAGCAATTATACATAGGAAATATCAACAATAAAAAAATAATGAGAGTAGGATCATGAAGAGACAACCAAACAAAAAAGACACAAATTTTTACCTTGGGAAAACCCTAACTAGGGAAAAGCTAGCCACCTTTTCTTAGAAAAATTTTTCAATTCAAAAAGGGATACTAATATGATTTTTCAAGTCAAAATAAATTAGAACTAACTAGTAATCAAGCCCAGGTCAAACCTAGGTCATGAAGGAAAATCCTCTTACCACTGCTACTCCCTCTCTCACGTGAGTCCATTCACTCCCGTCAGAGACAAATCATACGGTAAAGAGGTCTACTACGAGATTTGATATCCATATAACCAAAAATATTGTGTCTAGGGTCTGTACAAAACCTTATTTACTTTGCAAACATGAGATTCCCTCTCATGTACCTCAAATCCCTGACGTAGCTCTATGTGCACTTCTTCTTCCTCAAATACTCCATTGAGGAAAGGATTCTCCACATCCACTTGATGTAATTTTGAAAACATAATAGAAGCACGAAAAATAATAGGTGTAACATAAGTGTAGCCGGAAATGAGAGTCTCCACATAGTCCTCTCCCTCTTTCTCGAATAATCCTCATGAATATTTCTTTGTACTTCTCTTTGATTCCATCTTCCACATACTTCATCTTGAGATTCACTTCGAAGTCACCAATGACATGTCTTCGACAAAGTTTCCTCCATCATAGAATTCCTTAAATTTGTTGGCCTACCTGATCCCTCTGATCTAGGCGCTCTTTTGGTCATCAAGTATGATTAGTACAATTTCTCTCTTGAACACAAACTATTGATCTTGGAAGAACCCTCTTGTCATAAATTTTGCCCCGTTCTTCCAGTGCTTCCATTTGTTGCTAGAGCCTTGTCAACCTTCATGATATACCTTTGATCCTCACTAGGAGGCCCTAGAAGAAAAATTATAACCCAAAAAAAGAAACAAAGGTAAGAGGCCAAATAATTGTAAAACAATAATAATCAAGGAATAAGTATACAAGTACTTACCTTTTCAAAGAATTGTCAACTCCCTCTTGATATTTTCCTCCTTGGAGGAATCATTGAAATCCATCTGCGAACTCATCATCCTCATTATCAACATGTTTCTTTTCTTCCCTTCCTTGCATGAGCTAGGGTTTTTTTAATCCTAGCCTTCAAGCCTTTTGATGGAAAAAAATGACCGAAACCAACAATAGGGAGATCACCCAGTCATGGTCCCAACAAAGCCTTTATCCTTCTGAAATGGTGATTCTGACTAGTTCAAATGGGTCAAATTACACTCTCTCTCCCTGTTTTTGGTGTTTCTAATAACTTATCAACAAGAAAAGTCAATCAAACTTACCCTCTTGTAGGATTCTTGCAATGAAGCAATTCTTAAGTTGGCATAAGGGCTCAACTAATCCAGCAATGTAGTTTCTCCTACGTAAGGAAACTTCTAAACTAGCAATTGTCCCGAAAGGTACAAAGAGAGGCCAATATGATTATTAAATTAGAATTATTGAATTTCTCTAGAAGAGATGTTGGTTCAAGCCTAGTGGATGGGCAATTTGAGCCGGCTAAATGCTTTCTAATTGTTTTTTATTACGGTAAAATTATATTGATAATTCATTTTCTTTGCTTTCAAAAGCTTGAAGGAATTTGAAGAGCAAGTATAGAACTTCTTTGTGGGATTTGATCCCAAAATCACTGATTTGTAGATATATACTCAATGAAATGTTAATTGGTTGAAACCCTGCACAAATGTTTGATATAAGCAAATAAGCCCAAAAAGTTGAAAGGCTACAACTAAAACTATAATCAACACCCCCGTAATTCCTAATCGTTGACAAAATCAAGAAAAAGGAAAAAAATCATATTCGTGATAGAAAAGTTACAAACCTTTCATAGTTTGACATCAAGCATTGCAGAGTACATAATGAAATAGATCAGCTACCTGATTAACAAATAAGCGCGGTAGAATTTTGATAAAAAAATTACTTTGGTTTTTAAAATTAAGAAAATAATAATGGATAAAAAATTTATATATGTCCAAGTCATGTAGAAGATTAATTATTGGTAGGGTTGCTTTGTTCCTATATACTGAAGTTTGAGGTTTATGGTATGTTTTGTTTGACAATATATAGTATATACTATTAGTTTTGTTCCAATTAGCTTTTAAGTTTTATGTTATATGTGTCGTTGTAATAAAACATAATAGTATTTTTGAAGAGGAAAGATGCATTGCTGTTGGAGGACTGACTCTAGGGCTATAATAGGTAAAAAAATAGTTGCCAGAGGGAGAACTTATTCCACAGATTTGTATATAAAAATTGAGTTTTTTTATGCCATATGTACAATACTCTACACCAAATAGCCCCCGAAGAGAGGAATACCTCCATAAACATTGGAAACAAAGGACTTCAATGCTTAACATCCATCTTCCAAAGGCGCTTCAAGGGTAAATACTTCTGCAAGAAACACTTTCAAATATGTGTGGGGCCCCAAAGTGGGTACTCCAACCTTCGTAGGCCATTCCAAATACGTGCATCTTCCTCAAAATGGTACATTCCCACAGCAATTGAGCAAACAAGTAAACCAAGGGACTGACCTTTTCTAGCCTATATTTAAAAGAAAAAGCATCTTCCTTAAGAAGGCAATTGAGCAAACAAGTAAACCAAGGCACTGACCTTTTCCAACGTATATTTGAAAGAACAAGCATCTTCCTTAAGAAGTGAACCAGTCAACTTATTATGGAATTTGTTTCATTGGAGTTCTCCACCTATTGATGTATCTCCATTTGAATAGGTTCCCTTGCACACATCTCCATGTTATCGGTTCAAGGCACCCACACATGGAGGATATCTATTCAGATGATATACTAACTATTGAACCCTTTTTTTTTGGAATCGACCAATATGGCTGAAGCATCATTGCATCAATTGAAGGTACACAAGGATCTAACATTTTCAGGTTCTAATACTACTACATAACTTATAATTGGTTAGAAAGTTGTAGAAATATTCTACATGTGATGGCCTAGAGATAATAATACAGAGAGAAGATGACCTTCCTTTTACTCTCTTCCACCAACATGTACAATCTCCAAAGCAAACATTCAATCCAATAATGCTCAGAACTTTCTTAAAAAACAAGGTAGATGCAATGGATGTTGAGAATTTCCCTTTGTTGTTATGTATCAGATAGATTTTACAACATGGGGATGATCTTGCAACTCTAGCAGCCCCTATTATATTGGTGGCAACATGTGTGAATGCTACCTACCTCAGGATAACTACAAATGATTCTGTCATGAAAAGTTGAAAGTAAATACCTAGGATGAAACTAACAATAATAAGCATATCTGATCATGATGCATAAAATGCATAAGAAAAAAATCCCCAATATGTAGAACATAATAAAAAGTACAAAAGAATAGATGAAAATTCCCAAAAGCAATCTGTGATACATTGCATGGAATGCCATATGAAAAGTTGTACTATATTTTTTGTTACTTTTCCAATGTCATTTCCTTTTTGGTGCAATAATTTCCATGCACTCATTTTGGAAGAAAATCATGAAGCTAAAGTTAATGGTAAGCCTAAAGTGCCCTGTCAATAGGAGCTGAAGTCTTTATTTCAAAGGCAAACAACGTTTACCAAAAAAATTATATTTTAAAAATGTGCTATGAATAACTCATAATTCTCGCATTATGCATGGAGAATATCATAAAGCAATTGTACTGCTAGTTCCTACTAATTCCTTTGCAAGGGGCTTAAGATATCATTACTATAAAATGACTCTATATGACTCTCGAGTTCCAGATAAATGCTCATTGGCTCAATTTGAAGCACCAACAACAAAAACATTATGTTCATCTTCAAAAGTACTTACAAAAATAAACTACTCTATGCACAACATGCCTCTTTTGAATTGGAGTCAAGATAGCATATTGACCACTCTTAGAGTCTGAATTGTAGTTTTTCTTTTCATTATTCTCCTTTTGCTGCTTGCCAAGAGCGATGATCTTGAAGTGCTCTGAAAATGATTGACCAGGGCACAGAGGCATCCATTTGAGATAATTCATGAAAGCAGTTCCCTATCAAAGTGATAGATATAAAATATAGACATCTTAGATTTCACACTGTGAAGTTATCTCTTTCTGAATTGAAGACACTCTAATTATTCTCGAAATGCACCAAGGCTATTGATAAAACAGAGACCCCACCTCTAAAATAAAGTTTCATCCTCAGACAGATGGGAAAAACTTGGTTAGTATGAAAGGGAGAGCATAAAACTCTTCACTTCTAGGATCAGTTTTGAATGAACGTAACTTATCCCACCAATGATGGTCTCTGTCTTTCCTTGTTGAGCTCTCCCCCATATGTAGAGTGTTATCCAAAAACAATGCTACGATGCCAGTAACTAAAGGTGGTGACGAGAAAATCACATTGGTAATGTCATTGAACTGTTGAAAAAGCCATTCAAAAATGTTTAAAGTTAAAAACATTGAAAATTTGAAGATTGAAGGGAATGTTGCCACAACGAACTGCTAGATAAAAAATTTCGATGTAGTCCCTGAACGAAGTTGTGAGATCCCTACCTATCATCCATGAGTGTGGATTGGACCATGACCAGAAGAAACTGTAAATTCATTGAAGTATTGTGGTACCGATAATACCAAAAACAGAGAGAAGCCCAAGATGGACTTTGTCCTGAAACTATTTAGATTACAAAATTGAAGGAAACTGAAACCCCCACGGGCTGCTCATCAAGAATACAAAAAAATTCAGACAGGAGGCAAAACCCAAAGAATTGTTGTTCTACCCTACAATTTCAAAGCTGCATGGTACAAACTGTCTGCCAATATAGGTACCCAATGAATTGTTGTTGTAGCCTAATATGTTGAAATTGCAATGTACAACTAAGTGTCTGCCAATATGAGTTAACCTTAAGGTTTTATGCATACATCCATTATACATTATGGCAACAACTAAGATACTACTAGTTGACTGACTTTGTAGCTCAACACATAGGATTTGTGTACAGTGTATACATACCAACATAACCAAACAGGAGACAGTACATGGCAGCAACAATGGGTGCTGGAATAGAAGCAAAGATTGTTCCAAATTTGCCTGGAACACATTAACACGAAATTAGCAATGCCAAATCCTAGACTAGGGAATAAACCCCAAAATGAGAAAACATACCAACTTGAATTGATTATCACCAAGAACAGAGAAGAATATCATCTCTCAAACAGTTATGAGATAGAGGTGTGATGTCTCCTCTGAGTTGTGATGGTTTATCTCACTTATAATGGGGATGAACATTTCATGGTGTAATTGATGTTATTGAATGCTGATTGTCTTGATGGTAGCTCAAGCAGTCATGAAATAGAGTTGTAATCTCTCCCCCTAGTTGGGGTGGTTTACTACAATTATCATGTAAAAGTAGTAGGATGATTTTTTGCAGCAATTTCCTTGGGGAAAAAATAATTAGACGCTGAAATTGGCATCACAGATAAATGAGTTACTTGTACTATGAAAAACAAGATGTAAGGATGTTTTCACACATACTAGAAAAAAAGGGACTGCACCAATGCCTTGACATAAGTATGCGTAGAAGCAGACCTCTTTGCAAGACAACTCAGGTGTGGAGTAATGAGCACTCACCATCTACCCCCTGGATCTTTCTGGAGAGGGTGAATTGATAAATTCCCTGGTTTACCAGAAACGTGGATGCCAAAAAGAATGTGGATCCCCAATATGCACGGGTTACTTTCAGGTCGTTGGATTCGTTACTAAAATATCAAAACAATAAATGACAAAAAGATATCATCAGCATGGAGTGGGAGTACTGATTGTCTTTTCGAAAATAAAGAAGAAAAAAACTTGCAGAAAATCAATGAAATTCACAAGATACGAGGAAATACCGAAAGACCAATATGGCATTGCGGTAGGACGACCGATGAGGGTTGTGTATTTCAAAACAATAGCAAGCGGAGAAGGACCTGAGAAGAAATACAAGTCCACGACTCCCCCATTTGTTCTATATGTCAAGAAAGATCCCCCATACTCAATATCCATGCCATTACTATTCAGCAGCAAAACCCCATGAGCAACGCCTCCTGCTCTCACATCCAAATAAAACAGATGAGACCTAAAGATCCAAATTCGTACTCGAACTGCCAATGTTTGAATTCCAGAGTGTATAGTTCTGATTCGCGTTGAGGAGAAATGTCTGCCGAGTGCTCTCTCCCAATCCATACAGAGAAGCAGTCGATGGCAGGGCAGTAGAGACCTCTAAGTATTGGTCTTCAAAAACCAGTGAATTGCCAGTGGCATTTGCAGTGGAATTAAAGAGAGTCTCTCCACTTGAACGCCTCGTGATTGGAAAGCCGAATGGATTATTGGATTAGTTAAACAACAATTCATGAGTATGATTCTGAGAATCATCACTACTATTGACCCCACCATATCTAGGCAGAATATCACTCGGAACTTCCCATCGCGGCTGGTTAGCATCCGTAATATAACTCTCAAACTATCATTGGATTCATACCTGAAACGCGATCAAATTCAATACAGTTCAGCCCTATTTCTCTATTTGTACTAGAACAGAGCCATACAAATCTGATATGCATCATGTAGATCTAATATGCACATGCTCTTTATGCATTCACTTAGACCCATGTAAATCTAATATGCACTTGTTTTTGTTTTTAAAACAGGGAAAATGTGCACCCACAGTCAGCAGAAAGATATACACAGTAATAAAACAAATATAAATACAGAGTAACTATAAATACTAAATTATATTTTTCTATGGAAAATAGACTCTAAACTACACTTCAATCTAGTTTCTCCTGTAATAACACTATGGTGCAATTCAAATCCCAAAACACAGTTTAAAATTTCTTTCATTTGAAAATGAAAATTAAGACCAAGAATAAAAGATATAAAATTACCTGACCAGTAGTTGCAAGCTTTGAATGTCAGGGCCATAGAGAGAATTGTTCACTGAATTGTTCTGGATGAGTTGCAGTTGGGCTGTTATGGAATTTGCATCTGGTGCTTCTGAGACGTTGGAGATCATGTAACCAGACCCAAGAGCATGGGACTGACAACATAGAAGAAGAAAAATAGGTATAAATGCAAAGAGAGAGCTCATGAACTATGCTGTTTGATACATTGTGTATGAAATTTAGACAAGAACCAGCTTCAATTGCTGCAGGATAAGAAGGAAGGGATGGCCTTTTTATATAGTTGTGATGATAATAACAAATAAAATGTAGCCAATCTTTCTGAATGTGAACCTGAAATCATTGTGGAAGGAAGGATAATGATGGCGTTGGAAAGTCGCGGGAGTATATCCTGGTATTAACTCATTCCATTTCAAAACTAATTGTCTTTTGATGGGTATGCTTGTATGCCCCACCTATAGTGAGAATATGGGCATATTCCCACACAATAGCAACTGCAATTATGATGGCAAAACGCTCAAATAAGAACGCTAACTGCCCATCTATGTTACAGGCTTACCATGTAGCTTCTTCCGCGCAGATTTAATGCCCACCCCTACGAATCCGGAGTCGCTCAAATAAGAATTCCAACTTCCCATCTACGTTACAGGCTTACCCTGCAACTTCTCCCATGCAGATTTAATGCCCGCCCCTACGAATCCGGAGTCAGGCACGGTTTGAAGAAGGCGTTGTGCTCGAAGAGTGTTCTCCAAAATTGCTGACAATAAACTGAAATGGCACAACACATATGAACAATTGCATACATCTCCATGTTATTGGTTCAAGGCACCCACATGTGGAGGGTATCTATTCAGATGATATACTAACTATTGAACCCTCTTTTTTTGGAATCGACCAATATGGCTTAAGCATCATTGCATCAATTGAAGGTACACAAGGATCTAACATGTTCAGGTTCTAATACTACTACATAACTTATACTTGGTTAGAAAGGTGTAGAAATATTCTACATGTGATGGCCTAGAGATAACAATACACAGAGATGATGACCTTCCTTTTACTCTCTTCCACCAACATGTACAATCTCCAAAGCAAACATTCAATCCAAGAATTCTCAGAACTTTCTTAAAAAACAAGGTAGATGGAATGGATGTTCATAATTTCCTTTTGTTGTTATGTATCAGATAGAGTTTACAACATGGGGATGATCTTTCAACTCTAGCGACCCCTGTTATATTGGTGGGAACATGTGTGAATGCTACCTACACCAGGATAACTACAAATGATTCTATCATGAAAAGTTGAAAGTATATACCTAGGATGAAACTAACAATAATAAGCATATATGATCATGATGCATAAAATGCATAATAAAAAAATCCCCAATATGTAGAACATAATAAAAAGTACAAAAGAATAGATGACAATTCCCAAAAGCAATCTGTGATACATTGCATGGAATGCCATCTGAAAAGTTGTACTATATTTTTTTTACTTTTCCAATGTCATTTTATTTTTGCTGCAATAATTTCCATGCACTCATTTTGGAAGAAAATCATGAAGCTAAAGTTAATGGTAAGCCTAAAGTGCCCTGTCAACAGGAGCTGAAGTCTTTATTTCAAAGGCAAACAACGTTTACCAAAAAAAAATTATTTTAAAAATGTGCTATGAATAACTCATAATTCTCGCATTATGCGTGGAGAATATGAGAAAGCAATTGTACTGCTAGTTCCTACTAATGCCTTTGCAAGGGGCTTAAGATATCATTACTATAAAATGACTCTATATGACTCTCGAGTTCCAGATAAATGCTCATTGGCTCAATTTGAAGCACCAACAACAGAAATATTATGTTCATCTTCAAAAGTACTTACAAAAATAAACTACTCTATGCACAACATGCCTCTTTTGAATTGGAGTCAAGATAGCATATTGACCACTGTGAGAGTCTGAAATGTACTTTTTCTTTTCATTATTCTCCTTTTGCTTCTTGCCAAGAGTGGTGATCTTGAAGTGCTCTGAAAATGATTGACCAGTGCATAGAGGCATCCATTTGAGATAATTTATGAAAGTAGTTCCCTATCAAAGTGATAGATATAAAATATAGACGTCTTAGATTTCACACTGTGAAGTTATCTCTTTCGGAATTGAAGACACTCTAATTATTCTCGAAATGTACCAAGGCTATTGATAAAACAGATACCCCACCTCTAAAATAAAGTTTCATCCTCAGACAGATGGGAAAAACTTGGTCAGGTTGAAAGGGAGAGCATAAAACTCTTCACTTCTAGGATCAGTTTTGAATGAACGAAACTTATCCCACCAATGATGGCCTCTGTTCTTCCTTGTTGAGCTCTCCCCCATATATAGAGTTTATCCAAAAACAATGCTATGCTGCCAATAACTAAAGGTTGTGACGAGAAAATCACATTGGTAATGTCATTGAACTGTTAAAAAAGCCATTCAAAAATGTTTAAAGTTAAAAACATTGAAAATTTGAAGATTGAAGGGAATGTTGCCACAACGAACTGCTAGCCAAAAAATTTCGATGTAGTTCTTGAAAGAAGTTGTGAGAGCCCTACCCATCATCCATTAGTGTGGACTGGACCATGACCAGAAGAAATTGTAAATTCATTGAAGTATTGTGGTACCGATAATCCCAAAAATAGAGAGAAGCACAAGATAAACTTCGTCCTGAAACTACTTAGATTACAGAATTGAAGGAAACTGAGACCCCCACCAGTTGCTCATCAAGAATACAAAAATTTTCAGACATGAGGAAAAACCCAAAGAATTGTTGTTCTACCCTACAATTTTAAAGCTACTTCGTACAAACTGTCTGCCAATATAGGTACCCAATGAATTGTTGTTGTAGCCTAGTATGTTGAAATTGCAATGTACAACTAAGTGTCTCCCAATATGAGTTAACCTTAAGGTTTTATGCATACATCCATTATACATTATGGCAACAGCTAAGATACTACTAGTTGACTGACTTTTCAGCTCAACACATAGGGTTTGTGTACACTGTATACATACCAACATAACCAAAGAGGAGAGAGTACACGACAACAACAATGGGTGCTGGAATAGAAGCAAAGATTGCTCCAAAATTAGCAATGCCAAATGCTTGACTAGGGAATAAACCCCAAAATGAGAAAAATACACCAATTTGAATTGATTATCACCAAGAACAGAGAACGATATCATCTCTCAAATAGTTATGAGATAGAGCTGTGATGTCTCCTCTGAGTTGTGATGGTTTATCTCACTTATAATGGGGATGAGAATTTCATGGTGTAATTGGTGTTATTGAATGCTGATAGTCTTGATGGTAACTCAAGCACTCATGAAATAGAGTTGTAATCTCTCCCCCTAGTTGCGGTGGTTTACTACATTTATCATGGAAAAGTAGTAGGATGATTTTCTGCAGCAATTTCCTTGGATAAAAAATAATTAGATGCTAAAATTGGCATCACAGATAAATGAGTTACTTTTACTGTGAAAAACAAGATGTAAGGATTTTTTCACACATACTAGAAGAAAAGGGACCGCACCAATGCCTTGACGCAAGTATGGGTAGAAGCAGACCTCTTTGCAAGACAACTAAGGGGTGGAGTAATGAGCTTTGACCATCTACCCCCTGGATCTTTCTGGAGAGGGTGAATTGCTAAATTCCCTAGTCTACCAGAAACGTGGATGCCTAAAAGAATGTGGATCCCTAATATGCACGGGTTACTTTCAGGTTGTCAGATTCGTTGCTAAAATATCAAAACAATTAATGACAAAAAGATATCATCGGCATGGAGTGGGAGTACTGATTTTCTTTTCGGAAATAAAGAAGAAAAAAACTTGCAGAATATCAATGAAATTCACAAGATACGAGGAAATACCTAAAGAACAATACGGCATTGCGGCAGGACAACTGATGAGGGATGTGTACTGCTGAACAACAGCAAGCGGAGAAGGACCTGAGAAGAAATACAAGTCCAAGACTCCCCCATTTATTCTATATGTCAAGAAAGATCCCCCATACTCAACATCCATGCCATTACTATTCAGCAGCAAAACCCCATGAGAAACGCCTCCTGCTCTCACATCCAAATAAAACGGATGAGACTCGTAAAGATCCATTCGTACTTGAACTGCCAATGTTTGAATTCCAGAGTGTATAGTTCTGATTCGTGTTGAGGAGAAATGTCTGCATAGTGCTCTCTCCCAATCCATAGAAAGAAGCACTCAATGGCAGGGCAGTAGAGACCTCCAAGTATTGGTCTTCAAACACCAGTGGATTGCCAGTGGCATTTGCAGTGGAATTAAAGAGATTCTCTCCACTTGAACGTCTCGTGATTACAAAGCCGAATGGATTATTGGAGTAGTTAAACAACAATTCATGAGTATGATTTTGAGAATCGTCACTACTATTGACCCCACCATATCTAGGCAGAATATCACTCAGAACTTCCCATCGCGGCTGCTTAGCATCCGTAATATAAACTCTCAAACTATCGTTGGATTCATACCTGAAACTTGATCAAATTCAATACAGTTAAGCCCCATTTCTCTATTCGTACTAGAACAGAGCCATACAAATATGATATGCATCATGTAGATCTAATATATACATGCTCTTTATGCATTCACTTAGACCCATGTAAATCTAATATGCACTTGTTTTTGTTTTTAGAACCAGGAAAACGTGCACCCACAGTCAGCAGAAAGATATACACAGTAATAAAACAAATATAAATATAGAGTAACTATAAATACTAAATTATATTTTTGTATGAAAAATAGACTCTAAACTACACTTCAATCTAGTTTCTCCTGTAGTAACACGATGGTGCAATTCAAATCAAAAAACGCAGTTTAAAATTTCTTTCATTTGAAAATGAAAATTAAGACCAAGAACAAAAGATATAAAATTACCTGACCAGTAGTTGCAAGCTTTGAATTTTAGGGCCATAGAGAGAATTGTTCACTGAATTGTTCTGGATGAGTTGCAGTTGGGCTATTATGGAATTTCCATCTGGTGCTTCTGAGATGTTGGAGATCGTATAACCAAACCCAAGAGCATGGGACTGACAACATAGAAGAAGAAAAATAGGTATAAATGTAAAGAGAGAGCTCATGAACGATGCTGTTTGATACATTGTCTATGAAATTCAGACAAGAACCAACTTAAATTGTTGCAGGATAAGAAGGAAGGGATGGCCTTTTTATATAGTTGGGATGATAATAACAGATAAAATGTAGCCAATCTTTGTGAATGTGAACATGAAATCATCATGGAAGAA
The DNA here is from genome assembly GCA_000404065.3 of Pinus taeda. Classification (NCBI taxonomy): domain Eukaryota; kingdom Viridiplantae; phylum Streptophyta; class Pinopsida; order Pinales; family Pinaceae; genus Pinus; species Pinus taeda. The sequence goes on along the minus strand of APFE030591886.1, from coordinate 1,020 downwards.
AGGATAATGAAGGAATTGGAAAATCGCGGGAGTATATCCTGGTATTAACTCATTCCATTTCAAAACTAACTGTCTTTTGAGGGGTATGCTTGTATGCTCCACCTACAGTGAGAATATGGGCATATGCCCACACAATAAAAACTGCAATTATGATGGAAAAATGCTCAAATAAGAATGTTAACTTCCCATCTACGTTATAGGCTTACCGTGCAGCTTCTCTCGCGCAGATTTAATTCCCGCCCCTACGAATATGAAGTCGCTCAAATAAGAATGCCAACTGCCTATCTACATTACAAGCTTACCCTGCAGCTTCTCCCACACAGATTTAATGCCCGGCCGTACGAACCCGAAGTCAGGCACAGGTTGAAGAAGGCACTATGCTTGAAAAGTGTTCTCTGAAATTACCGAAAATAAACTGAAATGGCACAACACATATGAATAATTTCCCTCTAAATGTGGACGATAGGTGTCAACGTCCGAAACAAAAGGATGACGAAAGTTTCTTTCAAAGGAAGGCCTATCAGCCTAAAGATGAGAGCTAAATCTAAATGTAAATCTAAATGCAAATAAAATATAATCTTTTATGAAAGCATTGAAAAGGATAGATTAATTCTAACTCGATTAAATGAAGGATTAGTCCTCCTCTCAATCTAGAGAAAAAATATTGAACTTTCGACCAACTTGAATTTAGAATAAAGATCAAGGGAATAAGCCAAGGAAATAGCTCTAGTACTTGCTACTACTTTGAACAAATATATACATTCAACTATCGATAAGTAGTTATCTTGCTACAGATACCTTTAAATTCAAATAAAATGAATTCAAAATAAGTGGTATAATTGCATTAAAGACATAGTTCTCATAATACAATGACGATCAAACAAAAGATAAACTTGTCATCAATCTACTAAATATTTATCAATGATAACATGCATATCTATTCAAATTCATTTCCCTCCCCTCTCCCCCCTTCTCTCTCCCACACCTTCTCCCCCACCTTCTCTCTCTCTCTCTCTCTCT
>APFE030591879.1:0-24434 GCA_000404065.3 Pinus taeda | reverse complement strand
TACATTAGTTTTGTATTTGTTTTGAAGTTGAACCCAATCAATAATAGATAGAGGATAGATGTAATTCCTCACAATAATCTTCATTGAAATATTTTTTGTCATAATCAATCTCCATACCATTTGCAACCAATGCCCTTGAGAAAATGTACAAATCCTTGATACCCCATCCACCCCATTTCTTTGGTAACACAATATAATCCCATTAATCCATGCAAAAACCCTACCTTATTTGTCCCCACGCTATAGGTATTCACAACATTTCTTCTGAATTATGTGTAAAATTCCTTTTGGAATCGAGGTAAGGGCCATCGAAAAGATCATAATTGCTTGCAATATATTTTATCACAACCAATCTTCTTGCCCAAGATAACGATCTATGGCACCATAAGTTGATCCTTTATTCTATATTCATTCTCATCCACATCTAGTCTATCTTACTGTAATCATTGGGTTTAAGCCTAAATCCCCATTATTTTATGCTTTCTTCAAGATCAACCAACTGTAAGGGATACATCACCCTGATGTGTGATATTTCATCTCCAGAACACCCGGTAGATGTAGCAGTTGATTTATGTGGGTTTATTTAAATTCCAATTTCTTTTCTAAATAATTGGGTAATTTGATGCAGGGCAACATCATCCCTCCTGGATCCGTCAAGAAATATCAAGACATCATCTATATAAAGGAGGTGCATTAATGATATATTCTCGATGATACATGCTCATTTGAAGACCCCTCTAGATTTTTCATACAATATTATTCTAATGAGACCCTCCATCACAAGTAAAAACAATAATGGGGAGAGGGGGCATCCCTTTCTTAATCCTCTTTCTGTATGAAAAAAATCAGTAGCAACTCCATTGATTAACACTGCAAAAGAATTTGATGTGATGCAAGATATGAATCAGATTATAAAATTGATTTGGAATCCCAAATGTGTGAGTAAAATCTTGATATAAATCCAGTTGGCTTTATCATATGCTTTAGCAAAATCAATCTTAAATCATGCCCTTCAGTTTCCTTGTCTTTAAGTTATGCCATGCTTCTTGTGCAATGCCTATGGCTTCATGAATGTGACATTCATCAAAAAATGCAAACTATTCTTTTGATATATGTTTGGATAGAATTAGGTTTAGCCTATTTTGAATTATTTTTTCAATAATCTGATAAATGCAATTGCATAAAGAAATTAATCATCGTAGGACTGTGGTTTGTCTACTTTCGGGATAAGTGCAATGAATTTTGGCATTGAAATCACTATACATTTTACCTAACAATCTAGACTCTTCCACCACCTTCAGAATGTCATTTCCAACTAAATCATAAAATTCCAGAAACAATTCAACTGGTCAACCATATCAACCTAGGCTCTTATCTTCCCTGAACCAGTGTAACATTGTTTCTAGTTCACAAGTTGTTACCAGAGCCATTAATTCGGCATTTACATCCTCATCAACATATCGAGGAAAGAGAGAGGTAGTCTAGATAATTTTAGGAACAAATACATCTTGTTGATCCCGTAATAAGGAGCGAAAGTACCATAGCCCCATTCTTGCCAACTCGTTGAAAGTAGAGGCTTTCCCACTGTGAGCATATGACAATTCCCAAATTGTATTGATAGCCCTTCTTCCTTTTGCATATTGTTGGAAAAAATTTGTATCATCATCCCCTGCTTGTAACCCTCTAGCCTAACTTCTCAGTCTCCAAGTCTCTTCCCTCTCCTTAAGTAGTTTGTTCTTTTTTAACTCTAGTTGTATAAGTCACAATTTAGAATCATTATTGTCATAACCTGCACCTCTAGGCATCTCCATTTTCCTAATTTCTTCTACAGTTTTATTAAGTTATTCCTCATCACACTTTCTCTGATTCTTCAACCATTCCATTTTTTTTGTTTGATAGTATTCATATTTTCTTCAAAACATCTCACCGCAGACCCCCATCCATGAATCTCCACGTCTCTCCGGGTGTCTCTAACCATCTGTATAAATTCCTCCTCCTTTATCCATGATGCTTTAAATTCTAATGATAATTTTGGTTTCCAAGATTTCCCTACCAATCCTAAGAATAAAGGAAAGTGATTAGATACTCCCCCATTCCCTACCCACTTCCTGAAAAGTGGAATGATTTCCAAAAAAGTGTCTCTAATAAAAAATGATTGATCCTTCTAGTTATTGACTGATCACATGTCCTACGATTTCTCCAGGTAGGAATGATCATAGTTAATCTAATATCGACCAAATGATTGGATTCAATCAAATCAGAAAAATAATCAGACAGTTGATCCTGCTGAGCATATGTCCTCCAAATTTATGAAAATCATAGTGATAAATTTAAATGACCACCAATAACTATATTATTCACCTGCATGAAAGATTTGTTCATCAATTTATTCTAGAATCGCACCTTCTCCATCTGTGGCCCATAAACATTTACTACTCTGATCAAAGATCCAAGTTCTTCTGAAAATATGTCAGCAACTAATATGCCCTCACTTCTCCATATATTCATCACCTTCACAGTTGTACAATTTATCCCTATTTCCTTTGCCCCCAATCAGACCCCTGAGCACATTTTCAATCTCCATATTAGAACATAATGTCTCCTTCAATAGAACCACATCAAGCATGTCTCCCAGAAACAATTGTTTCAATGCTAGCCTTTTGGGATGACTAGCCGAACCTCTACAATTCAAAGAGATAATATTCATTTTAGGAAAAAACTCGAGGTTTATCGTGCTCTAAGGAACCCATCTAAGGAAATTTTGCAACCAACAATTATATCTTGACTAGTCTAGTGAATAGATTTGGGTATGTGAGATTGTCTACCATGAGGGATATTAAGAATTTTGGAGGGAGATAGTTGACCCAGACCTCCCTTTGAACCTAGTTGGATAGTTCCCTCTAATAGATCTCTTGTTCTAGATCTCACATTATATCTAGGGATTCTAAAGGTGTCAGATGAAAAATCATCAGGTTAAGAAATGGATGTACAGGGAGCTGGACTACATACAATGAATGGTTCAATCAGATAGTGAATAACCCCCACATGTGATTTGGATACCCTTCCTATCATAGACTCCTTATTGGAAATAGATAATTGGAAAAGAGAAGCATTGCTATTTATACCATTAATAAGGGGAGGAGAAGAAGGAGTACCTGTCATCAGAAGGGCTGACCTTGAATCACTTTTGACTACTTGGGGAGGAGAGTCATCCTAGTTGATCGTAGATCGATTCCAATCGTCCTTCCCTGTGAACTCTGCTGTGATTGGGTCAAGTCCATTTGCATTTGTCCCTCTTTCCCTTTATCCACATTATTTCCTATATTCTTCGGGACTTTCAAGGCACAAGAAGCCCCATTGCCATGATTTTTTTGTACCAATGGACAGTCATTGTAAATGTGACCAACTTTATGACAACGATGACAGCGAAATGGTACCCCTCCATAATCCAATTTTTGATTGTGTGTGTAACCTTTATACTCCAGAATGAGGTTTGCCACTAAACCCTCCCTAGTATCCAAAAAAATCAGCACTCAAGAAAATGACATGTTACCAACCTCTATGAATGATTTATAATAACCCAGAAACTTACCCAAACTGTCACCTATACACTGAAAGATATCCTCAGTCTAGAGATGCATAGGGAGTCACAACAATTTGAGCCAAATGGGTCTAGCCCCTAATTGTTCCCTTTCTGGGTCAAAGAGAGTCATCCATCTCTTAAAATGTATGGTTGTCTGTTCAATATTCCAGTGACTAGAAATTACCGAACAAATCTACTCGGAATTGTCAAATTTCTAGGTGAACTACCCTCACGATAATACTTGGATCTTCAAAATTGTTTTCACATCCTTACTCCAGTTCCCCTAAACCCACTGTTTCAACATGTATCAAAATCTTAAATTACATTCCTTGTTTATTTCCAATATACTGTTTTTTGGCCTTAAACATTTAACAATTTTTTATTTTCATTTTTTGTCTATTTTTATGGTGCACTAGAGGACATTGATAGTTACAATTCTAGATGAAAAAAATAAAATGAAGATTGTTTGATAATTTTAGACCCTTTTATGTTGCACTAAAGGAATTCCTTATAATTTCATGGATAAATCATCAGAGTAAACCATTATTAATTTTTACCCACTCTCCATCTTTTTTTTTCATTTCTTTTATTTATTTATTCTTTAACATATATAAATTTAATATGATAAATAAACCAGTAAAGTGTGGGCAGTAAACCTAAGTTATCTATATATATATATATATCACTTAGTTTTACTGCCCACACTTTATTGGTTTATTTATCATATTAATTCCTTTTGACAGATAAAATTAACATGTTTGATTTCTCAACAAAAACTCCTCATTCCTCTCATTCCTCATACATAAAATCACCATTTCGTTAGATTGTGAATAGGATTTCATTTACTTAATGAAATATGTTTTATAAAGTGAATTTACTTTGCAATATAGTATTTGTTAGTATCCTATATTTATAGTAGTCAGAAAACAAGTTTTTCCTTTCAAATTATGATAAATGTATAAAGGTTTGGCTATGATCTTGTAGAAGATCAAGCTATGGGTCTTAGTTTAGAATAATTTTTTCATTATTCAATGTAATTATGCCATTGTGTGTGAAAGTTCATGAATATGGTCATTTCTATTCTAAGAGGTTGAGTTAAGTGAGTCTAGGGTAATGAGCCATTCAATTCATGAGTAGGGATATGATGGTGCTGGGATTGCATCATTCGGAAGAGCTAGTGACATCTTGTCAAGCATTTTTGTGATCAAATCATGCCTATACTATGACATCAACCTCCAGTACAATAGTCTGAAAAGTTCACTGCACAAAGTCTGTAGGGGGTGTTGTGATTTTACTAAGGCATCAAATTTTGATGAGGAAATAGGGTTTTTTGCAATTTTTTCCATGTAGGTTTTTTTTAAATATTGGGATCAACTCTACATCATTTTTCTTAGTCATAATATTAGTGTTTGGTCAATTCATGAAGATGGAGATGCGTTGCGCAACTGTGTTGCGCTTCTACTACAAGAAGAAGGTTTGGGGTTTGAAGGTTTGTGTTCAGCCTATAAGTTTTCTCATGGTTTGAAATGTTGTATGGACCATTCCATGCCATCCTAGTACCCCCAGCATGTCAGATGATGACTAAAGATAGTATAAGCTTGGAGCACTGCGCTTTCACACGGTCACTGTATTTTCACTATAGCTCTTCAATCCTGTACCTACTTTCCATGAAATGTTTACAATATATGCATGGGGGTGAGATGAATAAAATCACTTAGTTTCAGGTCAAAATGCTTAATGGTTTTCAAGAAATGAGCCACCGTTATCTACAACCATTTTTGGATTTTATCGAAATCCATCAGTCAGATTTTGCTCAAAATTTGTGCGGGGGAGGGATATAGTGATATTAACTTTCTACCAAAAAATCATCTTAATCTAGATTACCATTTAGGATATATTCAAAAAATATAGTTGTTGTGCTTTTGGATAGTCAACTATCTTACCATCAGATTCAACTCTAAAGCTTCCAAAACCAATTTTGAAGATGTTGAAAAGTGGCCATTAGTTTCCAAATTTAGGGGATAAGGTTCATCAACCTCTAACTACTCAAAACACTTGGAAACCTTTTCCAAATCGAATACTCTAGCTCTTAGTTATTCCAGACTTCATTGTAACCAATTCATTTTAGGTTCATTTTCATGATTTTATTTCCAACAACTAATCTTTGTATTTAGAAATTCCAAATCCACTAATTTGGATTTAATATTATCATTAAAAATATATAAGGCATATGCAAATGAATGTACAGGGGGGTGGTTTGGGCAAGTGTGAGAAGACTTATTTTTGGCGCATATTGTAATTATTTTATGAGTTTTAATGAACTTGGTGGATCAAAAGTACCTGGTTAAATCTCTTCAGAGATTCATGTGATTCAACTCTCTTATGTGTACGTTTCCTATTCTGTGTGTGTCATATTTCTTCCTATGATGTTTAAAATAAAAACTTGTTTCAGAATTCATCTAATTAATGGTGATCTCTTGCAGTCATTTAGACATCCCATATGTTTTTTTTACTGTAATCATTTTAAGATTCATTCATTGTTTGACGCCTTGAGATGTTTATCTACTTTATTTATTTTTCTCACATTTGCAACTATTAATTGGCATAAGGAAGTGTTTCTATCTTTCCTCTGAACAACTTTTCCCGATTCACCAAGCATCCACCACGTCATTGATTTTAGCTTTTACTAACTTCATGTCCAATGGGTTTTTCTCTGCACTGCCACCACACTTATAAACTCTGCTATTTTCCAAAGATATAGCCATTGTTCTTCGGTAAAACTGGTATTTAGTGATTGAGTAGAAAGATAGAACCCTCTCTGAAGCTGGATGGGCTATATTCCATCTTCCAATCGGTTTGTGGTTACCTCTGATTTTCTCTCTTTGGCCTAGAGAAATTACGGAGTGCTAACATTATTAAAACCTATATAGTATTAACAAACATACATATTTAACAATTTATCTGTTTACTTTTCATTTAATCAAAATTCCTTTTGATAAATAAAATAAACATTTTTTATTTCTTAACTAAAACACCCCATTCCTCTCACTCATGATAGATAAAATTACCACTTATTTAGAATGTAAATAGGAATTTATTGACAAAAATAAGTTTTATAAAAAAACACTTTAAAGTATATTTTTAAAACATGTATAGATCTATTTTAACCATGGACCTAGTAAGTATCTTGGGGGATCAAATCTTTTGAGGTACAAAGCTCTTTTGGAATGAAAAACTTGAGAAAATATTTGCATCTTGAGAGATTTCATCCTTCTCAGGGCTTGATAGATATGTGGTTAAAGTGAATCTATATTACTTCTGTCTCTCTCTACGTATGCATGTATACAGAGAGAGAACCATTAGATACCCCATGTGCAATTTTCCATTGTTTAAATTAAAATTTTGAAATCATAAAGGGATTTAATGCTTTGAAAATTCTCACTTATTGTGTAGACTACACAACTTGAATTTGTAATTCCAATAGAACTTTGTTAAATTTTAGACAAAATTGAATACCTGAACAAAATGTAGAACAATCAGAGTTTTAATTTAATTATCAATAATTATTAAGTGGAGGGTAGGGATTTAATCTCTATAGAATATTTTAGAATCTTTTTAGTGTACATAACTTCTGAAATAGTTATGCATTTTTTCCCTTTTAATTAAATTCATTAATTAAAAAAATCTCATACTAAAAGCAATGTCATATGAAATGAATTATAGATATTTGGGCATGTGGTATTGATAAGCTATGATATTATAGCAAACCCTATTTACATATTAAAAATATCCATGATAAACTAAGTGCTAATATCCATAGTTAAGAACCTTGTTACATGTTTAAAAAATATATATAAGTTTAACTGATTTATTAATTATTTTTTTCAATGATAATAATAATTTTAAATGTTATAATTTAGTTAACTCTTATGTTTTTTTTTAGTTTTAGCAACTTGAGAAATATGGTATAGTAATTGGTTCAATGCCTATTACCACTATAGGTCAATCTTAAGCACATATCTAACATGCTCCTAGAGTGATCAAACCTATTCAAAATAAAAATTAAAATTGCATCTTAATATATAATATATTATTTCATTTTCTAAATTGTATTTTCAATGCAATATAGAGTACATATTAAATGTGCACAGTCAAATTATTGGCATTTTATGGAAAATTGAATATTATACTATATGTGTGTGTGGTTGTGTGTCCGTGTGTGTGGGGGGGGGGGAAAAAAAAGGTAAAAATCTCTAATATGATTGTTGAATGTTTTATCCATAAAAACTTATTTTTTGCAATTGATTTATATGATATATACACAAATTTTTAAAGCAATGTATAGTATATATAAATTTGTTATTAAAATATTTTGCATAACATGCTCATTGAGACATTTTATCTATGGACTAGATTTTCCACATTAAAATAGTTTTTTTTGTTATATATATATTTCCAAATAGTTTATTTAAATTATGTGTTGAAATATTTTTGAAAAATATAAGGTTTAAATATCTTACAAGCCCATGTTTTTTACTTGTAATTAATTTATCTCTTTTTAAAGTTGATACAAAATTATATTATGGCATGTGGACATCCAAATATTTTATTTAGGACTAAAAGTGCGTGAAATATTTTTACCACGTGATTGGGCATAGTAGGGTTGGGATTATTGATGTTTTATAAGGCTTTTACTTAAAATTGGCTAAACATGCATATTCATTGCTTTTCTATTTAGATAATATGTTGTTTATTTTAAGAGGAATATGTGTCAACTCCACATTGAACATAGACAAAATCACACATCATCCTCATATTGGGCCCTTCTTGGCAGAATGAATTGATGTCTATTCGTATTTGCCTGTCATTTAATTTATATATTTGTACTGTTATGTACATAATTGACATTGAAATATTTTAATTAACATGAGTATTACAATATTTTATTTATAAACCACATCATCCACATTATATTTTTTTGTTTTTCAATATATCTTTAAATATATATCAATATTACTTCATCGTCCACTTTAAAAAAATTATGAAGTTCATATTAGAATAAATTAGTTAACATACATGTTCATGTTAACTAGGTTGTATAATGCTCTTGTTGACTCAAATGATAATATTGTATTAATGCATACCATTAACTAAAAGAAAACAAGTAACTACACTGATCATTTTAACAATGAAAACATAGCAAATGGAGAGTTATGCTACATTTATGTTGATATAAAATATTCTATGTATTGCAGTATAGATTTTAAACCATGATATATATATTTATATATAATGAACTTCAACATATACTTTATTTCCTTGTACAATAAAGTGAAATCTTTGGGCTAGTAAGCCCATTTCTAAGTAGGGAATCGATATACCCCAAAAAAGGGGCGTGGCATGTTTGGGGACATAATCCAATGATTAGCTCTTTTACATAACACAAAGATACTAACCACTCCCCCAAATCCAAACCCCATTCCTATAGCCAATGCTGTCAATGATATATTTTCATTGAGTTGACTTAGCCATCCCACTGTTACACTACTATTGTTAATAGCATTCTCACCCTTTGTTTCTTGTCTTTCATTTTCATTACATGAATCTAAAGGACAACCCCATAAGCACATATTATTTTGAAAGGAAGTTACATTGAAAGTAGAAAATTGTGTCCCTGTTGGGATTTTCCCACAAAGCTTGTTTGAAGAAACATCTAGAACAGCCAACTCATGTAACTCAGAGAGATCTTGAGGGATTGGTCCACTCAAATTATTATGTGCGAAATCCAGTTGCTCCAAGGTAGATATCTTACTGAGAGTTGCGGGTATGCTGCCTTTCAATTGATTCCAGGATAAATTCAACAACCGCAAGTGATTCATACTACCTATGCTTGCAGGGATTTCTCCTATAAGATTATTACAAGACAAATCAAATATAGTATTTGTAGGCAAGAGATATGACAACTCATACTCAATCCCTTTGATATCAATTTCTATTTCTTCATTTGGCTCATCATCCTCAATTGACACATTTGAAAATTTGGAGAGTCTCTCAAGATGATCTGGTATGCTTCCACTGAATCTGTTGTTGGTCAAATCCAACACATGCAATTTAGTGAGATTTGTGATGTGTTGAGGAATACAACCATGCAGATTATTATAACCAAGGCTTAAAACTTTCAAGCCATGAAAAAATGTCAAGTACAGAGGGAGTTCCCCTGTCAATCCATTTCTCCTTAAATCTAGTTGTTGAAGATGGGTACAATTGGCCAAAGATGTGGGAAGTACCCCAAATAAGTTGTTGGAATGAGCAGAGAAGACTTGCATATTAGTGCAATTTCCAAAGCCGTTAGGAATTGGCCCCTTCAAGTTGTTTTCTGATAGATCTAATATTACAAGTGAATTCAAATCATTAATACTATTTGGAATACTCCCCGAAAAGCTGTTGTTATATAAATAAAGGTACTCGAGAGCCTTTAAGTGACCTATGGTATATGGGATGAACCCATTTAATTTGTTTGAAGCCAAAGATAAGTATTGTAATGAACGAAGCTTTCCTATGGCTCTCGGAATTGTCCCTGTAAGATTGTTGTTTGAAATATAAAGGCTTTCAAGGTTCCTTAAATTGGTAATAGCTTCAGGGATGCTACCAGTGAGCTTGTTTTGAGAAAGCATTAGGTAGGTCAATTGAGTCAAATTGGCAAGGGCTACAGGGATGCTACCAGTGAACTTATTTCCAGAAAGATCTAGGTCGGTCAATTGAGTCAATTTGGCAAGGGATATAGGAATGGTACCAGTGAGCTTGTTTGCATAAAGACTTAGGTAGCGCAATTGAGTCAAGTTGGCAAGGGATATAGGAATGGTACCAGTGAGCTCGTTTGCAAAAAGACTTAGGTAGCGCAATTGAGTCAATTTGGCAAGGGATATAGGAATGGTACCACTGAGCTTGTTTAGAGAAAGACTTAGGTCGGTCAATTGAGTCAAATTGCCAAGGGCTAGAGGGATGCTACCAGTGAGCTTGTTTCTAGAAAGATCTAGGACAATCAAGTGAGTCAAATTTCCAAGGGCTACAGGGATGCTACCAGTGATATTATTGTAACCAAGACTTAACAAGGTCAATTGAGTCAAACTGCCAATGGATACAGGGATGCTACCAGTGAGATTGCTTACCGTAAGATCTAAGAAGGTCAATTGAGTCAAATTGGAAATGGTTCTAAATATGTCATCACAAAGACCAAGACCATTTCTAGAAAGGTCTAAGTAAGTCAATGTGGTCAAATTAGCAATGACTTTAAGTATGTTGATAGGACAGTTATTTCCATAAAAAGATGAAAGAGCTAAATTGGTCAACTTAGGTAAACTGGAAATGCCTCGAAATACTTTAGTGAAACTATTTTCATATATATATAGCTCAGTCAAGGATGTCAAATTAACAATGGCTTCAGGGATGCTGAAGTTCTGATAAAGACAAAGACTTTGGAGGGGAAGAGAGAATATCTCACGAGGAATAGAACCCAACATATTATCACGGGATATGGATAGGTGAGTAAGTTGTCTCAAATTACCCAGCTGTTGTGGTATCCTGCCAGAGAAATCATTGTCCTCAAGAGCAAAGAACTGTAGATTCTGCAGCTGGCCCAATTCCGCTGGAATAGAACTTGAGAGCTGATTTCCACTCAGGTCAAGCGTTCGCAACGCTTTCAGCTCGCCAAATTCAGGTGGAATTCTTCCTGTGAAATAATTATCAAAAACATTGAAAGAGTGCAGCAATGAAAGGTTGCCAATGGACGGGGAAAGAGTACCTTCCAAATCTTTTTCAACCAACTCTATAGCCACTACTCTTTTGGTATGAAGTCTGCAGCGGATACCATACCATGAGGAGCATATGGTCTCCGAGTTCTCCGCCGTCCAGTTGAAGAGGATCCCAAACGGATCCGCTGTTATGGACTTTTTGAATGACAAAAGCGCATCCAGGTCCCTTTTACCGTGGGTGTCCATGGATGATGCTACCAATTCACCTTCCTCCACCATGCGTTCAGGAAGCGAAGCAAAGCCATCTGATCCTTCATGATGATGACGAATATGGGAATACAGATAAGGATGATGATCTTGGCGATGATGAGAATGGGAATACGTTGCTGCAGGGCCAGAGGCAGCCATGCACAGAAGTAATAATACCACAGGAACATCCATTTTCACCTCTCCCACTGCAAAATCCTTCAATGCCCGGGAGTTGTGTGCTGTTGGCTATGTACAACGGCCCATATATAAAGAACTCTTGTGTGGAATTCGAGGACATCAAATTAACTTTATTCAAACCTTATGTTTCCACAAAATTCCAACATCTTCAGCCCCATTTCGTCCAGTCAATAAGGATAAGGATGGCGTTAAGAGTCCGTGAATACTGAGATTTTATTTCTATAAAAGAAATTGAATTTCTCTGCCATTCCTTTCGCTCCTCTGTCCCACGAAAGTTGATTTCTTGGCCCTTTGCGCAAACTCCCCCTGTCTTCGCTCCAGTAAAGTCAAAACAATATGGACAGCACAGGCTTGGGAGGACCTTAAACTCTCTGAACAGCTCAGTCTTGGGAGGATTTTCTGAACATGAAGAAACTTCCGCCTGGGTTCCTCATCCCTCTGCCCCATTCACGTCAATTTTTGGGCCCCTGTGCCTCACTCAAGTCAAGTCAATTGAATACACCCATACACCCAGAGCTCTGTAATTGCCTTCCACTTTCCCAAATCGATTTCTCCATCTCTGGTTATCACAATCACTTGAAATACGCATCAACGCTCGCTGCTGTTCACAATTATAGAATTTATTTAATTCGCAGGAAAGAGAGTTTATAAAATAATTAAAATGGATGATCATATCTCTTTATTAAAATTGTTTCAAAAGAATAGTTAAAATAGATCTGACGGCAGATGCAATGTATACGTCTTCGTATGCAGTGAGCGATTCCACCTGTATATTTTAATGGAAGAAAATTCATGTGCGCGGGCCAACTTCCACCCTAAATTTGGAATAATGGAGGTCTCCTTTAAGTCAAGTCAAGTCAATAGCCTTTCAATTTCCCAAGTCAAGTCAATGGAATTGTCTTTCGATTTCGCAAATCCATCTCTCACGTCTTTCATTTTCGCAAATGTATTGTATATGTATTCTATTAATGTTGCTAGTCTGCCTTGGCTCTATCTCGCTTAAGTCAAGTCAATAGCCTTTCAATTTCCCAAGCCAAGTCAATAGAATAGTCTTTCGATTTCGCAAATAGAATTTTGAAAAACACTTCTTCAATTTTGGAATTTGATTTTATATCGCAACATTACAAAAAAAGAAATATTGTCTTTACTATTTCCAGTTTTTAGGCTTTTAAAATTTAGAATCAATTTACAAATAATTTTACCTGCATATTTTATATATTTTTTTAGCTCCACTAAAATAAATTTTCCAAACTTTTAAAATCAATTTACGAATAATCCCACCCATATATTCTATACATGAAATTTCTTGGCTCCACTGAAATCGATTGCCATTTCTGAGCTCCACTAAAATCGATTTCTTAGTCACTATAGCCCACTCATCTCAACTCCATTTTCTAACGTACACATCTTCATTCACGGAATCTACGCAACCTTTCAAGAGAATTTCGGGCCCCACAAGCCAATGAGTGCAATATTTCACGGAGAATGCAATATTTCGAAGAAATTTTGGCCCCTCTGACCCACTCAACAAAAGTCTATACACGCGTTTTCTTTGCTCCACTAAACTCGATTTACACATTCATAGAATCTACGCAACATTTCACCAGAAAGGCTTTTCAATTCAACAAATTTTGGGCCCTCTTCGAGTCGATGCGTGGAATGCTTTTTGACGGAAGAAATTTGTGGATTATTTCACGGAGAATGCTTTTTGATGGAAGAAATTTGTGGCTCTCTGCGCCATTGAAGTCAAGTCATTGTGTGTACTTTTTTCAACTCAAATACCTACCTCCCCTGTAATTGGATGACATCCATTTTATCTCTCCATGGAATGCTTTTTGACGGAAGAAATTTGTGGAGTATTTCACGGGGAATGCTTTTTGATGGAAGAAATTTGTGGCTCTCTGCGCCACTGAAGTCAAGTCATTGTGTGTACTTTTTTCAACTCAAATACCTACCTCCCTTGTAATTGGATGACATCCATTTTATCTCTCCAGTTCAGTTTCACACACGATTGCATTGCAGTTTAACATCACTTTCTCTCCAAATCAGTTTGGCCGATCTCCAACTCAGTTTCTTTTATTTTCAATAATTCCATATTTCTCCCATTAACTAATTACCCTGCTCCAACATATTTGTTTCACCGTGCATATACTATTTGTTTCACCACGCATATACTATTTTCTTGGAGGCACAAAGATCCTGTCTATTTAACATTAGTTAACTTTTTTATTATTGTGTTTCCATTTCCAATAAATGTATTATTGTGTTTGAATTTCATATTAAATGATTTATTCTTAGTAAACAAGGAGGTTCTCACTTACTAACAAACTTAAACTTAATATAATCATTTAGAAATTTAATTTAATTTAATTTTTTCTTTACAACACTCGCGCTTTATCTCTAATTAAAATTTAATTAGAAAATATATTATAATTAATTACCAAAGTAGCTTAATTGCCTAACCATTTTATGGAGGCATAAAAAGGGAGGAGGCTATGAAGGAGGAGACAAAACACACTGTAACCAAAGGAGAGGTATGCACTAGCTTTAATTTGTTATTCATTCTTTCTAATTTTAATATTCTTTGAGTTATAAGAAGCAAAACCAATAGGTGGCATTAGATAATTTTCAAAAGGAAGATATTGCATAACGAGCAACTCCACTCATCCATTGGACACATTATTTTAAGTAACTTGATTTTCTATCATTTTACTTGTTTTTTGAAGGTCTAGTTTCTCTCCATCCAGTGCTAATAGCCATTTTTTTTTAGAGAAATAGGTTGTCTACCGGTATATCAAAGCATCTTAAGGTGTTTTAAAGGTTGTCACATCCAATTTATTTTTCTTTCGTAGACTTCTGCATATGATTGTTTGCATTGCAATTGTTTAGAATATGATATGGTCAATCATTCTTCACAGGAATTTATATTTTTATTATGTTGTACTCACATAATTTTTATTAATAAAAATTATCCTCTTTTCTCTATACTTTCTGTGTATACTTCTCGCAAAATTTTAAATTTTTTATTGGCAGTGTATTTTCTTTAATCTACAAAGTAATGCAGCTAAGGCTCTACAACTTTTTGAGGCCAAAACGTCTTAAAACTCTGATAGGTTTGCTACTTCCCGTGTTTTATTTTTTTATTTATGTTCAAAGATATTTAATTTTCTTATTTAAATTTTCGAACTTTTTATAAAATTTCAGGAATTATTATCTAAATGTGTCTTTTATTTTATTTTTCTACTTAGCTTTCTCATAAATAATCTCCCAAAATCATAGAAAATTTGTAAATTCTCACTTAGTTAGTGACAAAAAAGGGCATAAACTATTGGGTAGACTTGACCCGTTATTTGATTCACCCTAGTGATATTTGAGGGGTTTGTTAAGAGAAGCATAAAATTTCACTCTGACCGACACCTACCTTCCTCCCTTCCTCCTTGTGTTGTCGTGTTTGGTGGATGTTGGTAGGACCACACACTCATTATTAGGAAAGAAAGTAATTTATTCTTTGAAAATAGGCTTCCTTTCTTATGGTGACTCAAATGCAGTAGAATGGAATCTCAAAATGCCAACTTATCGAATACCTCACAAGAGGCTTAGGACACTCGATATATAGAGCTTGATCAAGAGGGTAGGGAGAGAAAACAATATAGGAATATGAATGGGGATTGGGTGTGCACTCATTCATGACACTATCTATTTCTCTTTATCTATCACTCTTCTATCTATCCTTTTCTCTCTCCTCTCTCTCTATCCCTCACTCCCTCTTTGTCTCTCATTCCCTCACCCCTCTCTCTCTTGCCTACAAATATGTCTCTATCTCCATCAATTTGTCTTTCTCTCTCTCTTCCTCACTCCCTCTCTCATCTCTCTCCACCTCACTCCCTTACTTTCTCATTCTCTCTACCCCCTCTCCTTATCCTTATCCCTCCCTTAAACTCTCTATGTCTCTCCACCTTTCTCTCTTTATCTTTATCTTCTTCCATGTCTCTCTCCTTTCCTCCCCCACTATGTTACTCCTCCAACTACATATCTATGTCCCTTCATATCTCTCTCTCTCTTTCCCCCCAAACTCTCTCTCTCTCTCTCTCTCACACACACACACACACACCAACTCTCTTCCTCACTCCTCTCTTTGAATATTTCTCTCTCCCTCTCTACTCTCTCTCTCTCCCTCTCTCTCTCTTATTTCCATTTCCTCATCCCTCTAGCTTTATCTCTATCTCCCTCCCTCTCTCCTTTATCTCTCTATCTCACCCCTCTCTCTCCATATCTATCTCTCTCCCCCCTGCACCCCTCTCTCTCTATCTATATCGCCCTTATCACTCTCTCTATCTCTCCATTTGTTTCTTCTTCCCTCTTTCTTCTTCTCTCCCTTACCCATATAGATTTGTCTATTTCCCTCCCTCTCTCTCTCCCTTCCTCCCTCCCGAGTCTGTACCTACCACTCTCCCTTCGCCCCCCTCTCTCCCCCTCTCTCTCCCTCTATATCCCCCCTCTATCACTATATTTATCTCCCTCCATCTCTAATTATATCCCTTCCTCCCTAACTACCACCATCACTCTCTCGCCTCCCCTCTTCCTCTCTCTCTTCCCTCTCTCTATCTCTCCATCTGTTTCTTCTTCCCTCTTTCTTCTTCTCTCCATTACCCATATAGATTTTTCTATTTCCCTCCCTCTCTCTCTCCCTTCCTCCCTCCTGAGTCCGTACCTACCACTCTCCCTTCGCCCCCCTCTCTCCCCCTCTCTCTCCCTCTATATCCCCCCTCTATCACTATATTTATCTCCCTCCATCTCTAATTATATCCCTTCCTCCCTAACTACCACCATCACTCTCTCGCCTCCCCTCTTCCTCTCTCTCTTCCCTCCCTCTCTCCATATTGTTCTCTTTGTCCACATCTATATTTTTCTGTGTCTCTTTCTCTTCAATCCCCTTTCTCTCCCCTCCATCTCTATCTCTATCTCTCTCCTCTCCCGTTCTCTATCTCTTTATCTCAATTCCCTCTTTCTCTCTTAATACCTATCTATATATCTCCCTATATTTATCCCTCTACCACCTCTCTCCTGATGACCCCCCTTATCTCCCACTATCCTTTATTCCTTCTCTATATCCTCCCCCCTCTCTCCCTTTCTCTTTTCTCCTTCATTCTCTCTCTCTCCACCCCTCTCTCTCTCCATATTTTTCTCTATCTCCCTCCTTCTCTTTTTCCTCTCTCTCCCTTACTCTTTGTGTGTGTGTTTGTGTGTCTATCTTCCCTCTAGCACTATATCTATCTCATGCTATTTCTACTTCTATCTATATCTCCTTGTAAATTGCACATGATCTCTCTCCTTCTCATCCCCATCACTCTCTCACTATCCCTCTCCCTCTGTCCCCCATCACTCTCTCTCTCGATATCTCCCTCTCTCTTAGTATCTCTCTTCCTCCCTCTCTCTCCTCACTTCAACTCTATCTTTATCTCCCTTGCTATGTCCTTATATATTTATATATCTAACCACCACCCTTCGCCCCTTGAGTATCCATACCCATATATATATATATTATATTTATATTATATATATATATATATATATATATATATATATATTATAAAATAATCATCCTCTCACACCTCACTCTTCTTTCTCTCTATCTCTATGGTCATCCCTCTCCTTAATTACCAAACCTACCTCTCTCCCCCCTTCCTCTCTTTCTTTATCCCTCCCTCCTCTCACAATAACTCCTTCACAACCCCCCCTCCCCCTCTCCTCTCTCTCTCTCTCTCTCTCTCTCTCTATATATATATATAGTCTTCTTCCCTCTCTATGTCTCTATCCATCTTCTCCCTCTAGCTCTGTCTCTATCTCCCTCCTTCTTTGTCTTCTCTCTCTCTCTCTCTCTCTCCAAATTGTCTTGATCTCCCTCCCTCCTTTCTTCCCTTAGTCCCTCCTTCATAACAACCCCCCTCCAACGCACACACACACACTCTCTCTCTAACCTCGATATATATCTCTATATCCCTCCATCTATCCTTATCTCTCTCTCACTCTCTCACTCCCTCCCACTCTCTCATTCTCTTCCCCTCCGCCAACCCCCATCATCTCTCTCTCTCCCTCTCTCTCTCTCTCTCAGGGGTCTTTCTTAATCCCTCTTTCAAAACAACCACCATAAAACTATGTCTGTTTCATCCTCCCTTTCTCTCCCACAAATCTCTATGCCCCCCTCTTTTTCCTTCACTCACTCACTCATTCTTCCCCAAATCTCTCTCTCTCTCTCTCTCTCTCTCTCTCTCTCTCACACACACACACACACACACACACACAGAGATCCTCTCTATTCCTTCCTCTCTCCCCTTTCCCCTCCCTTCAAACGCCACCTCAAGAATGCTACAAGTTTCTTGTGGCAAGGGCACATGCATATTCCTAGTGGAAAGAGGACATGCATATTATTAGCGGCAAGAGCACATGCATGTTCCTAGCAACAAGAACACATGTGTGTGTATTTCTAGAACCATGTGCATGCTTTTAGCACTAAGAATGTGTAGACTATTTTATTATTTTATTATTTATTTTTCGATAAGGATCTTACATGCATGATGAGTTGGTTGCTTTGAATACATGTTCAAAATCATAAACATGGTGGTTTGAGCTGCAAATACAGCAAAACATCATTTTTTCATAAACTCTATATATATTTTTAAATTTGAAATTAGTTTTCTATTTGTTTGGCATATAATTTGTGTGTGAGATGATAGATACATATATAAGTCTTATTTATGTAGATTCAAATTATATATTTTCTTGAAATAGTAATATTGTTTACTATTTTTAGTACAATTTTCTCTTGACATGTATTAAAATCTTCAAATAAATCCCTCCCTTATTTCCACTATACTTTTTCTTTTTCCCTTACGCATTTAATGCTTTTTTTATGGTGCACTATATGACATTGAGACATACAATATGGGGATAAAAATTAAGATTTTTTGATAATGTTATGACCCTTTTTCATTTCACTAAAGGAAGGTCTCTTAATTTCAGAGATATTATACTAATATCTCTGAAATTAAGAGGCCTTCCTTTAGTGCTACCTAAAAGGTTCTTAATGTTATCAAGCAATCTTCATTTTTTTCTCCATAAATGCATATTTTGAAAAAAATAATTGTGCATAAGAACATTGTGGTCTCTACAAATCTACATTTTTTTGTAACAAGATTTTATTGTTAAGTACTTAAATGTTGCATTAATGGAAACATATACATTATTTTTTGCATGAAAAATAACATGTCAATGTTAGGAAAACTCAAAATTCATATGGTTAAACACAGTCTCTATAAATAAAAACTATATATTTAGAAAGCTAAGTCATTTTTCTACATTTCTTCTTTTTACACCATCTTCAAATTCATTGCATAAGTACATATATTCATCCCTTGAAGTTAATATCTTGCTTTTTTTTCAAGATTTGCATTGCCACTAACTCATCATGGAAAACCATCATTAATTTGCACCCAATATCCATATTGTTTTCTTTTCTTTTATTTATTTAATTTTTAACACGAGCAAATAAATAAAATCCCATTTTCAAACTATATAAATCATTTTTTCAAATATAAAAATATATTATTTTTTAAATGCACTAAGAGACACTCTACAACTAGGCGGAGGGGGGAGGACTCATTGTCATGTAATGTTATATTTAAAAAAAGAAAAAAAAAAGTAATATAACAAACAAAAAAAAAATTAATAAATAAAAGGTTCGTTTAAAGTTGGCATAAATAAATTCTCATTTTTATCATAATTTTACATCAAAGACAAAATAATTGAAAAAACAAAAAAAATTGGGGAATACATGTAATTCTTCCTTTCCTTTGGATGTGAGGAAGATGGGAACTGATATGTTTTATGTAAATAAATAAATGAAAAAAAATCAATGTGAAAGACATATATTAAATATATATAAATAATAATATATTAGAAAGAGAGAGAGAGAGAGAGAAGAGAGAGAGAGAGCAGAGAGAGAACTTCCTATTCGATTAATACATGCTTTCTAATTTAGTGTATGAGGAAGATTTTGTACTTTTTTCAAATGGTTAATATAGAGTTTACATGTAATATTTTAATACCAAGAAAGATTCAATGAAAATACATATATAATATGTAATGTAAATGAAAAAAGTGATGGTTATAGGGTGTTGTTGAAGATGAATGAGATTATAAATCCTTTCATTGGTAGGTGTTTTTAAATAGATTGATATTCAACATTTTTTTTTGTAAGATAAAAGTGTCTTTCATTCATTCATCTATAAGCAGGTAGGTTATAATTATATAATTCGTTCAATGGCCTCAACCTATCCAGTGGGAAACCAGGTCTGTTGGCCACCGAATCACATTATAAACCATCCAAACCATAAATAGTTTGAGTCTATTTAACTAACCATAATAAGATTGATAGTCTGGAAACCAAGTAGGAAGCATAACACTGAAAACATAAATGCTACCCTACACAACCAAAATTAAGACAAAATTAATAGGCATAACTTCGATCAACTAATCGTCTGACGATTCCATCGGAGTAGGACCTTTATCACTTGATCCCGGAAATTCAGATTGTGATAGACATGGGATATGTTGCTCAATACGACCCATGCGAGTGTTCTGATTCTACAACTAAAGTTGAATAAGTTGGATCTCTTTTTGAATGTCTTAGAGGTGTAGCTTAGCCTCGCTTTGCATTGTTGTGTTGGCGTTCACAACCATTACTTTGACCACTATGAAGTTCATTAACCAGTAGAGATGGACAAACTATCTAAATAGGGTGAGACGACCGCGAGTGTACTCAGGGTCCATGATACACTCCCCCCAATATTTGGCCGACAGTTCAAGCTCAACTTTCAAATTCAACTCTGCCTCCCAGGTCACGATCAATTGCTTCACTTGCACCGGGGTCCCTTCACAATATGCATTAACAGTAGCCTGAAGAAACTCATAGTTCATTTCCCAACCACTCTATCTCATAGTCCTCTGTCGCGTAGTCCTTTACCCCGCATTCCAACCGGAAGACAAACCAAGTTATTTATCTTTGCCTTCCAGATATTTGCGGCCCCTTTCACCTTAGCCTGAGGCTCCAGTGCGAATTTGAGACTTCACCATATCTGCCATGGGTGGGATCCCTTTCTTCACCCTTCTCCCTCCTTCCCACGCTCATAAACTAGCCCACTAATAGAGGCAGGAAGTGGATACAACATAGGAAATCTTGGAATATGATTTATATAGAAAACCACCTAAAAGACAAGCATTAACATAATGTGTGACCAGAAAAACAAATGAAATGCGGAATGACATTTCATCCCTTCAAAATTCCCCCACCTAAGCCAGCAAGCATACATAAATAGTAACCCTTCAAGAGTGGGAGGTACCACCAGAATAAAAATGGTGTCCCCCATGCACCCATAACCCTTCAGTCTGTAGACTAAGCCCTAATCATTTAGTAGAAACCTTACTCTCCATAGGTCTTGCCCAAAAAATTCAAGCTTAAAACGGGGAACCCAATTATTAACATGCAAAGGAAACGTCATGAGAAAAAACCAGAAACCAATAAACATGCCCATGAAAGAAAGAATGTTGCCAAAAAATATAGAAATCGATACTACATAGTCGAGAAGGCCAATATTTCCAGTCACAGAAACTGTTAATTTAACGAGTGTTTCATTTCCCCTTCAGACATGAGGCTTATCATGAGTAGAAGCCCCCAACCAAGGATACAAACATAGAATTATAACTTACCAGACTTTATACACCAACCTAGAATACAGACAGGCAGAAGCTGAGTATATCTCTGGCGTTCTCCACACCGCGAACCTATAAACATCAAACTTAGGCTCCGTAAGAAGCTGAGGACACGAGTTTATATGTCAGACAGATGGTCTTAACTCCACCTCCGCTTCCACCACCTATAGGCACTGAGGGTTATCAACCCTCATGTTGTGGATCTGCCAAGATCTACATCGCTTCATGCTATCACAGTGAGTAAGTGTGTGAGGGTGTGGGGGATACCACCCACTGTCCCAAACCAATAAATGCTTAGTCATATCAATCAAACCCAAGTGAGCCTCCAATTGTTTCACACCCTCATCAGTGAGATTGATATGAAACATTTAAAAGGAATATTAATAACAAAAAAAGATCATGTAATTATCTATTTATTTATAGAGAGAGTATATGTCTACATTTTATAAAGTAAATGCAAAGAATTGTAGTTGAAACATTTTGTTAGTGTGATCATTGAGATAAGGTTATGCGTACCTTTTTTCATGGTTAGAATGGAGTTTGACACATGACATATATATAAATAAGTAGCATAAATCCATGTTAACCCTGGATCTATAGAGTCATCAAATGTCTAAATGTGCAAAATTTTCTTCATACATTGAAGGAATTACAATTCTCCATCATATATTGAATTAGAAATAACTCTCTCTCTCTCTCTCTCTCTCCTCTCTCTCTTCTCTCTATAACTACTATATATATATATTATATATAATGATGTTAAAATATTTAAGAAAAAAATTCAATTTAAAATACCTTATTTTATCTATACAAAATTATGTTATTTAATTTGGACATTGAAATATTTTTTTTTTTCTCGATTTAACTATTCTATTATATACATAAAAACTAGAGTACAGTTACAAGCATGCTGTCTGAAAGATCAATCTGCCTGAAAGAGTGGCATTCTGGATCAACCAAATGTAGAAGAAAGAGAGGGCTACTCGATTCATTCCTTCACAGGGGTGTTTGTGACTAGAAAAATCATTCCCACGCAGGGGAGGACAAAATTGACACCCTTGCACAACTGTAACCGCCCACAAAACTGATAACCAAACAAGGCTGTAACCGACCCTACGCCTCAGCGATGGCAGATTGCCACTTTGACACATTGAAATAAAATATAATCAACACGTAGACGAGCCAACAACAATTAGACAGATGGACATGACCAAAAAGAAAGGAAAGAACCAGAATCCCACCCGAGCTACAGAACCTGAGACCTAGCAGCAGACTAGTCCTCCGACACCTCCTCCACAATTGGGCACCATCCATATTCTTCCTCTTCCTGCGCTTGGCCCTCTTTCGCCTCGGCCGCTTCTGGATACTTCTGGTTCTTCTCCAGCTGAGGGTCTGGCAATTCCATGCCCTTCCCCTTTTCCACCGTGGGCAGTTCCGATGCTTTGGTTGTGTCAACCGGGGCCTCGAATTCTAGCAGAGCACTGGATCCACCCTCGTCCTGGGCTTCATCAATAAAAAGAAAAGAGACGTGGGCGTTAATTCTTGGCCGATTCAGGGAGATGTTGAAGGTAAAAATTGCAGAGCCGAAGTAAGGAGTTGCCGAAGACCCAGGTGAGTTGGCCTCCATAAATTGGTTGTGGCTGAGAGAGCTAACACCTCCTAGTTGCGGGCAATGGCAATGACAGCGACAATGAGGGCAGTGACAGGGAGAATGGGTTTCCGCCTCGGATGAGGGGCGCGATGACCCTCCACGACTAGAGCCGCGACGACTCAGCATCCACTGACGAGTCCTTACCATGTTGACAGAGTAGTCCTAAGCCGAATTGAAATGCAAAAGACCCACAAGGGCGTAAACAAACTGAACCAACAGACCCGGGATGGAATAAATCAGACCAGGGCCTGAATTTGTCAGCACCAGCGACGGAATGGGAACCCCAGACCCTGCCCAAGTGAATATGGTGATGCCAAGGCTACCTCTGTTTATAAAACTCCATGCTCTACCTCGAGGGTCGCCCGCCATTAATGAGGCATTCAATTGTGAAGCAGAGCCAAACTCTGCCATCAAAAGCTCAACCCGGTAAGCACCAATTTCATTCCATTATTGGTAACAAATCCCTAATGCGGACCACATACTTCATCTGTTCCCTCATCGATATGGGGCAGCTTCCCTTCCTGTGTGGTTCCTTTGGTGGAGCGGTATTGGTCTAATCATGGGTGCAAGCGGTAGCGATCAATCAAATAGCGGTAGCGATCAATCATGCAATAAATCAGTGTCCGGGCCAGTCCGCAACATGATTCGCCGTCCGTTGACCCGCTAACCTCACAATATGTTTTTTTTATTCTTTTAACGCAGCCAAGGAGGTCGGAGCGTAAATGCTCCTTGGCTGCCGTCCCATAGCCTTTAACATTGCCTTTCGGGGGTGTCCTTCGCCACCGCCTTCCAAGTCGCCTCTGCACATTGCAGGCATGTGGCTTCCCCTCTACCCCCGTCCTATCAACTTAAACACATTAGTTTGCAGCCGCATCCGGGGGACATTGAAATATTTTATTTACTACCTACACTAAAATATATTTTATTAGTATATATTTTTTTTTAAATATTAGATGTTAATTTAACATAAAATGAATTACACACCAAAGTAAATCCATCTTAATTTTGAATCAATCAAGCACTCAAAGGGATCAAATATATGTGATCCCTAGAGAAACTTGAGGAATTGTTTGCACCAAGAGAGATATGATCCCTTTGCACTCTTGATAGAGAGAGAGTTAAGATGGATTTGTAACACACACACACACACACACACACATATAACTTTCTTTGCTTATTTATCATTCAATCAAAAGTCCTAAGAAAGAACTAAATTATAACTTTATTTAAAATA
>APFE030591868.1:91089-106352 GCA_000404065.3 Pinus taeda | reverse complement strand
CTAGAGAAGGATAGCTCTTATTTGGTTTGTTTGTCATTAGAGAGTCTTAGACTCCTAGGAAGGTTAGATTTGTCCGCAAGTATAACCCATTCCGCGTGACAGAGCTGCTAATCAAGGTTCGGACCGGGTGGGTATCCCCCTTGTTGTAGACCCGATTTTCAAGGCTTCAACATATTTGGTGCAAGAAGGAGGGCCCGAACTATGAATGACAGGTAAATCTAAATCTTAATTCCATTTTGAGAGAAAATCGCCCTCACCATCACCCCCAATTTCTCCATCGCATTTAGAATCTTTAAATCTTGAGTAAGAAGTCGATAAAACAACAACCACTGCCACAAACCCAAACATTTCAGAGAAATATACTATTGAACCTCCTGAAGTTGAATCTTTGATTCATAAACTTCAATGATTTTCTATATCACCCCAAAAATATGAAAAATCTCAAGGTAGTATGACTTCGCAATATAACCCTTCTCATCCTCTTACCAGATTAAAGAGTGAAAAGTTTGGTATTGAACCAACTGAGTTACCTCTACCTACAAGGAAAAGAGCAAGGAAATCACCTAAAGGGCCTGATAGTGAGACTCTTTCATCATCATCTTCCATCTCAACCTCTCCATCGCGAAGTCAACCATTCACCCCTCCACTTCAAATTATTGTCCACCAGACCACTGGAACTTCAACATCTCCTTCTCAATCATTTGGAACTATAATATCCTCATCTTCCCAACCACAAGGAACATCTTCTATGCTTTCCTCTATCAGTCATTCAACAATGGCCCAAACTCCATGGAATAACCCAGGGGCAGTCTTCATGCCTGCGGCCTTTGGTCAAATACTGGCCCATCTTGAAAAATGGCCACCAAAGTTTAATCATGAAACAGGCATGCTAGCAGAAGAACATATAAACAACTTTATGTTATCTATAAATCTCAATGGGGTTACTAATGAAGACGCTATTGTCTGGCTCTTTCCTTACACCTTGCAAGGAGCAGCTAGATCATGGTATTTCTCATTACCATCCGGATCTATAACTAGTTGGGATATTTTCCAAGAACAATTTTTAACTAAGTTCGGTGATGACAGGTCTGTTGCGACACTAATCAACGACCTATCTAATCTTAGGACTGAATCAAGGGAACCTATCAAATATTTTAACTCATGTTTCAATAGACTTTTGAACAAAAGTTCTACCGCTTCCAAGCCTAGCGAAGAAGTTAGAAGTGAATGGTACATATCTGCTCTACCATCAAACATAGCAATCTTCATTGATAGGGCTAAAAAAACAACTTTAGCTAACAATATGAAAGAAGCAATAGTGGTAGAGAAACGTATCATAGCCTTAGAAAAGAAAAACATTGTTGATGAATGAAAATCCAAGAAGGTTACTTTTAAAGAAGATCCAAAGAAAAAATAATCGAAAGATCCATTTGATTTAGAAGGATTGCAGAACGTTTTGAAAACCATGTCTAACGAAATGGTTGACATTAAGAAACAAGTAGCAGAGACTTCTTCTAAAAAGCCTTACAAGCCTTATAGAAGAAATCCTTTGACTAATTCAAAGCCTCCCAATGCTATCACAAATGTTGAATCAAAAGAAGAGGAAGAGGAAGTATCTAACAAAGAGCCTACTGATGAAGAAGAAGTTGTAGAAGTACAGGGTATGTGGGATTTCATACTCCTAGAAGAAGAGGATCAAGAGGCATCACCAATCAGTGCTAGAAGTAGAAATCAACTCGATTCTCCACAACCTACTCCTAAGCAAAGAGCGCAAGCTCAATTTCTAAGGATAAAGTAGCAGCTAAGAAAACATCACCCAAAGCGACTCAAACAAGCCCAGTCCAAAAAAATTCACCAACTCCATCTAAAACATTGATTGTTTCTAATGAGATGGAGTATAATATCATAGACGACATGAAGAAGACTATGGCTAACATTACATTTTATGAATTGAGCAAGTTAAAACATCAACAAAAGCTACTTTTGAAAGAGTTGCAACAATACCTGTTGCACCTCTTCCCGCTGTTGTAATCTCACAAGCTTCTCACAAGATGGGAAGACCTCCAACTAATGTGACTAATAAAGTTGATCCAAATGATATCGCTCTAATTGGAGAAAGGCCAAGATCTCATACTCCCCCATTTCTTCTTACTTATGAAGTTTTCAACAAAAATTTGCATAATTGTTTAGTATATTCGGGAGCTTCATCTAATATCTTACCTAAATCGATATGTGCAAAGTTGAACGTCCAACCTCAAAAATCTGCAGTACTCATAGTTCAGCTGGACTAGTCACAGGTTGAAGTGATCAGTGAACTAAATCAGGTTACCATAAGGTTGTCATCCAACCCAAAGGTATGTCAAGTTATCGATATTTTAGTTGCAAACATTCCAGAATTTTATGGCCTAATTCTTAGGAGAGATTGGTCTAAAAAGCTTCATGGATACTTTGTAGCCGGCTAGTCGCATATGTGGCTCCATTATAATGGTAAACCAAATCAGATAAAGGTTGAGCGAGAAAGACATCAAAAATACATAGTAACAGAATTGGAAGGAGAAAATGAACCTGTAGCATACATCAACAATATAATTGGCAACTATTCTGATGACTCTTTCTTAGGAAATTTTAATGCTCATACTTCGCCTTACTTAGAACATTTTGTTTTATCTCAAGTAGAAAATTTTTCTCAAACAAATAGTTATAAATGTGTTAATTTTATAGATAGTCCTGTAAATAAATCTTTATTTTGGAAGTTATTTTTTGATGGTTCTAAGTCTAATGAGGGAGCAGGAGCAGAATGCGTATTAGTTAGTCCAAAGGGAAACAAAAATATGCTAACTTGTAGACTCGTGTTCGATTGCACTAATAATACTGCAGAATACGAAGCCTTAGCCCAAGGATTATACAAAGAAATCGGATTAGATATCAAGTATCTAGAAGTCTTTGGATATTCTGAAATTGTTATCAGACAGGTACGAAATACTATACATTTTCTATCGGGTCATTTGAAGCATTATCAATATTTAGTAAAAGCTCTGAATGAACATTTTATAGCATTCAATATTTCATCAATTCCAAGACTCCAAAATGCCAGTGATGACCTCTTGGAAAACGTAGCTTCCAATCTCATTCCCTCATAAGACTACCGCCCAACCAAATTCTCAATCGAATTAATCTTTATACCCTCGATTCCTAATAACATTACCAATTGGAGAATTTTCAACGATGATCCTGATATAGTAAGCTTCCTCACATCAGAGGGATCTTACACTAGTTAGATAATTGATGAAGACCAACATGATAAATGATTGCAACAAGATAGCACTAATAATGCTATGCCAAAATCAGTAGTCAAATTGGAAGACATATATGATTTGAAAGATTGATTCAAAAGATCTACCGATTCAAAACTTCAAAGTTCATCTCTGAACTATGAATTAGTAAATCTAGGAACTGATACCAAGCCGCAGAATATCAACCTAGGTATTGGCCTACCTCCTGAAGAAAGATTAGCATGCGTCCGTCTCCTAAAACAATACAAAAGTGTCTTTTCCTGGAACTATGATGAACTTAATACTTACAAAACTTCTATCATTCAACATACTATCCCAATGATAAACGATGAAAAAACTGTCTAGTAAAAGCTGAGAAAGATCCATCCTAATCTAGAGAACCAAATCAAATCTAAACTCAATAAATTATTGAAAGCCAAAATCATTTTTCCCGTTCGACATTCTAAATGGGTTTCCAATATGGTTCCCGTAAGAAAGAAAAACCGAGACATTAGAATTTGCATTAACTTTCCAAATCTTAACAAAGCCTACCAAAAATATAATTTTCCTTTGCCTCCTATGGAGAAAATATTACAAGTAGTTGCAGAATCAGAATTAATGTGCTTCTTGGATGGTTTCTCTGGCTACAGCGAAGTTTTGGTCCATCCCGATGATCAATTAAAGACCACATTCAGAACCAAATGGGGTACTTATGCAATCAAAAGATGCCTTTCGGTCTAATCAACGCTAGCGCCACATTTCAAAGGGCCATGGATATCGCATTTAAGGGATTAGTAAACAAATCGGTAGTAATCTATTAGGATGATATAACTGTATATTCCAAAAAATGAGGTAATCATCTCAAAGATTTAAAACAGATCTTCCAACATTGCCAAAGGTATGGAACTTCACTTAATCCAAAAAATTCCTTTTTTGCATTAAGTGAAGGAAAACGTCTTGGATTTATAGTGTCAAAATCTGGAATCCATATTGATCCCAACACAATCAAGGAGATTTCTGAAATACCCTTGCCTCACAACAAGAAAGCTATGCAATCCTTCCTAGGCTAGATTGACTTTTTAAAGAGATTTGTTCCTGACTTTTCAAGAATCGTATCTCCCTTTCAAGCAATGATTAAAAAGAATTCAATCTTCAAATGGGGCCAAGATGAATATGAAGCATTCAATCTGATTAAATAAGCAATTATAAACGCTCCATCTTTAGCAACTCCAAATTTTTCCAATCCTTTCATTTTGTATACATTTTCCTCTGATAGATCATATGCTGTGATACTCACTCAAGCAAATCAAGACAAGGCAGAAGCCCCAATTGCCTTTTTCAGCTCAAATATATAAGGGGCTGAATTAAATTACTCAGACGTCGAGAAACAAACTTATGCTGTTTTCAAAGCGATCAAACATTTCAGGCCCTTTCTGCTTAAAACCCATACAAAAATTATAGTACCATTTCCAGTGGTAAGAAATATTTTAGTATAGAAAGACATACGTGAGAAAAAATCCAATTGGGTTACTGCCTTACAAGAATAAAATGCTGAAATTAAACCAGCAAATATTGTAAAATATCAAGGCTTTTGCAAAATAATGGTTGGAGTGTCACTTATTTCCGAAATACCATTTGCAGAAGTACAAATGTATGAAGTAAGCTTATCATTATATGTTGATATCATATTTTATCTAAAAAACAGATGCGCTCCTTCAAACCTAGACTATACAAAGAAAAGAGCCCCCAGATTTAAGGCTAAGCAATATCAGCTCGTGAACAATGTACTTTTTAGGATGAATTATGATTCTGTCCTCCTTAGATGTCTTGAGAAATCTAAAGATGAAAAGGTGTTGCGGGAACTCCATGATGGACCAGTGGGTGGAAATTATGCTAGAGATGCTACAGCACATAAAATCCTACATGTAGGCTATTATTGGCCTACACTATTCAAAGACACACATAGCTATGTAAGGAAATGTCAAAATTGTCAAACTGCTACAGGGAGACAAAAGAAACCATCATTGCCTTTGCAACCAGTGAATATCGATCAACCTGTTGATCAATGGGCATTGCGTATAATCGGTGAGATCGTTCCTCACTTTTCTAAATAACATAGGTATATCCTCACAGCTATAGATTATTTCACTAAACGAGTAGAAGCAATTCCCTTCAAGACAACTAATGCTGAACACATCATTGATTTCATAGATCAGTTCATAATTAACAGGTTTGGTTTACCCTATGCTTTAATGTTTGATAATGTATCATATTTCTCTGGCAATGCTATGACTGAATTTGCACTCAAAAGAGGTTTCAAACTTAATACTCTCCCAATTATTACCCACAAGAGAATGGATTAGCTGAATCAACAAATAAAAACTTAATTAGAATCATTAAGCGAACCATAGATCAAAATCATAAGAATTGTCACAAATCTTTAAGGTATGCTCTATGGGCAGACCGAATAATACAGAAAGCCTCCATTGGCACTTCTCCCTTTAATTTAGTTTATGTTAAAAGAGTGGTCCTTCCAACTCATCTAGCGATTCACTCTTTGGCCTTAGTTCAAATTATTGATGAAACACCAACTTCTTCCTTACAACTAAGGCAGCTACAAATCCTTAAGCTAGAAGAGCAATGAGAACAGGCTAAAATAACTCATGCTCATCACCAAGCATTAGTAAAAGCTTATTTTGATTCAAACATGATATCCAAAAAGGACTTTCAAATTGGAGATTTAGTTTTGAAATGGGATAAAGGTCATGAGGAAAAGGGTGAACATACGAAATTCCAATGAATGTGGCTTGACCCTTTCCAAATTGCAGAAATCATAGGTCCATATACTTTTATGTTACGGGATTTAACAAGAGAAAGAGAATCTTTACCTATTAATGGGCAGATCCTCAAAGAATACTTTCCATAGGAGATCATTCTCCTATTTTTTGTAAATTAGTCTTTCTTTTATTTTTGATAGTAAAACCAGTTGTAAATAGTTGCATTTGGAATTCACAAAAAAAGATAAGTATCTCTTTTAGATTTTGTTTTTTGCTTGTATAAATAGAATTGATTTAGAAAATTGGTCATTATTATTGAAAGGTATAGTAAAAACGTATAAACCTGAAAATGATACTAGTTTCAACCTTACAAATTTTGATAAAAATCTACCTTTAGTGGGAATTTTTTTTTAAATCAGTCAAATGAAAGGTATCAGAAACAAAACAAATATTCTCTGTAGAAAAGCTCTTCCAAAAAACTCTACAATTTTCATCCAGAGTTATTCTTAAGGAAACAATGACTTCCTTCCCACCTAGAGAATTACGAGCTTCAAGGAATAATCCAGCGATACACTTTAACTTAAAGAATAAGAGGTTTCATCAAGAGCCGACTTATCATGATCATAAGATATTCTAGCTTGTTGACTTTGCCAAAACTACATACCACAATAGGGCAATGACGCAAGATTGTTGCAATCAAAAGACAAGGGATCTCATGACAAGCCAACTTGTTCAACAAAGTTATAAATCAAGTGAGTGGCATTGTCATAATTTGGCTACCAAACCAAGGCATTGTTCTTTAAGAATTAAAAGAAAAAAAAAGCAATAAGCGTGGATGTGGATTTCCCTTTGAAAATCGATACTTCTCCAAGTAGGATACAGGATCATTGTTGGGTAACAGGTAACCTTGTCGAGGCTATAAATTCTTGTAGGCAGTAGAGGCTCTACCTATGACAAATGAGCATATTTAAAACTGATTTACAAAGAGAACTTTATTTATCTTTACAAAACAAGTAGTGACTGATGTAGATACAATGACTAACTCTAGGAAATAAAAAGTCAAAATTAACATAGAAGAAACAAACTATCATTGACAGCTGAAAGCATGATGTACTTTATCTTTCTATAATAAAGTTTGATTTTCTGGAAAATTTTTCTTTTTTGGAAGTTTAGAAAATTAAAAGAAAAATAGAGATAGCTGGTTCTTCCAAGTGAATCGCTAGTTGTTGTATCTAGCAACAACCCCCTTCTTATTTAGTTTTATTATTAATACTAAATGAGTGGAGACCCTTTATCCAAAAATAAAAATAAAAATAAAAAATAAGTTAGTACTTGTATTCCTTTTTCAAATAAATCTTACTATCATAAACTTAGGAGAATACCTAAAAAATCAAAGAAAACTTAAGTATTATGATAAGTTCAAACAAAACTATTTTCTCAATAAAGCGTCGCATCGCAGAAAGGTAATGGATGCCATCCTACAAACAGAATCCTAAGATTGCGAAATCACAATGCGAGATTACGCATTGAAGACACTTATCACATCACATGCCTCAAATATCACTTAAGGTGAGATGCCTCAAATGGTCGATATGGGATGGCGCATCTCACAAATCACATTTCGTAGAAAACACACGGTAATGGATGATTTCCATGCACAACAAATTAGCGATATTGCGATCTGCGATATTACGAAGCAAATCACAAAATTGATCGTAGATCTTCAGGGCTTGTCGTTCTAAAAAGTTTTTGCATAAACCGATGCCCAATTATGTGCGTTAATAATAATTTAATGAGTTAGTTGGTAATCATTAATGAAATATGGTTTTGATCTGATCGAGGGGCCATTTCATGTAGGGTGATATATGTTATATGATTTCAGCATTTAAAGCTTTCCCATCACCTTACTTCTTATTATTACTCTTTTCTAAATTGTAGGAGCGAAAAGTAGAGAGGTGTACATAGCAGTATTCAGAATATTATGGGAAAGAAGGGAAAAGCTCCATGTTCTAAGGACAAAGAAATGACGCCCTTGTACACAGACACCACCAGTAATAGAGATGTTGGTGTTACTACTTGGGAAAGCATGCACAACCTACTTGAGGAAGAAAATCCCAGAGTAATGGAGGTTACAACGATTGCAGATTCATGCGGGTCATGTGAGGCATCGATTATAGAAATAACATGAACGTTCTTACACCGTATAGTAGCGAGACCCAAGATTCTTCCATACACAGACATGGTCAAATGGGTACTAGATAGTGCTAACATAACAGAGAGACAATTTAAAACTCATAACCAAGAACTCATGGAGTCGTTCTTTCCACAAAATTTAAGGTTTATATCCTCTAACAAAAAAGTGAACGAGAGGGAAAAAATAGCACTAGTGAAGCCCAGATCGAGAAACGGAGGTAGTTTCAGATGCGCGATTAGCTAAAACCCCTTGAGAAGGAAAGCCTTAGATCACTCAGTCATTTGTAAACTAGAAAAGTGTAGGAAAAAATGCTAAAGGCAGGCACACCCATAATCAATTAAACCCACAAAGAAATGCTCTTTAATAAGTGGGATGCACAAATCAGGAAAGTAGAACAAGCGACAGAAGAAGCAGCCATAGTAGCAAACAACGTCATTGGCTGCATCAATGAAAACTTACACAAGAAAAATCTCATATTAGAGACCACTCCAGGATTTCTACCAAATGTACAGCATCTACAAACAAGCTGGAGGCCAAAGGCTCAAGAAAGAGAAGAGTCCATCAAAAGGTTAACCAAGTTGAATTGGGATTCTTACTGGACGTACTTGGTAAAACCACACAGCCAATGCATGACTCTCAAATGTATCATTAACTCTTCCGAGAAGATGGCACCAACACTTTCCGATTTCAGTTTCGCAGGACAGCTAAAATCGGAGGTTGGCCATCCAACTCTCCTCCAGCAAATGCTCAACGCTTTTGACTACAAGGAATAGATACATAGATAGTTAATTTCCAGTTTTAGTTTTAGATTCAGTTTTTGTTTTAGATTCAACTTTAGTTTTAATTTTGCCTTATTTTTGCCTGAAATTTGGACAGTCATTTAAACTGCCTCCTACATTTTTGTAATAAACTATTTTTAAATTTAGCTAGTAGTATTTGAACCCTTCTCACGCATTTAGAGAAGGGTCCTGAAATTTATCAAAAACTTTTCCTCAGAACATGCACTTCTACACCCTTCAAGGAAGTTTTGATGAGTGAATGGAACAATATTTATTGATATCTATGTTTAATATCTACTACTGAAATCTCACTTTTGTACTCTTAGTGGATGTTGAATTAAGAAAATATAGATCGTTATTGTTGAAGCTCATGAGTATAACTTGTTATAAATGGTACTTTATCTCTTAACAATTTCTGCCTATGTGTTAAGGTGATATTCAAGTTCTATTATTTATATATGAATGCTTAAATGCTTGAGTTATCATTTGGCACTTCTGTACAGTGATAGCTATTCTATTTGTGCTTAATATATAAGTGACTGATTATGCGATATATTTTTCATAATTGTTTTGTCTAACTTTTTATACAAAATGGTTTATCTTTATTGAATTCTTTTCTCATAGCAATTGAATGATATTTATTACCAATTGCCATTAAAAGTTATTTTAGTTTGCATAATTGAAAGATTAAATCCCAAGTTAGTTTTTAGAATTAGATGTTTCTATTCATTAGAATACAAATTGCATGTTGATAAATTAGATTTAGAATAAAAGCATTTTACTTATAAATTATTAGGAAAGAAATATCAATTCTCAATACACACACACACACAAATTGGGAAACTGGTCCCATATCCCTAGTCGGACCCACTATACCAAACGGAAAAGGAGCTGCTAACCAAGGTCTAGACCGGGTGGGTATCCCCCTTGTTGTAGACCCAATTTTCATGGCTTCAACAGGTCGCCAATGTACTTTTTCATATTATGTATGTTTACTTCAATATCTTTCCTGATGGTAATCTATCTCAAGTGCTCCAAGTGTTCTTCAATCTCCTGCCTAACTTGATTCCTATGTTTGGTAGCAATGAGTGAGCCAACTGATGGGATCATGTGCGATTTAACCAAGAAATCGAAGTTATTGTATAATCATGCCATCCAGTGAGGCAAACTAATCTACTACTATTGAAGCCTCAGATTTTTGTTGCTCCAACATAAGGGATAACCACTCATTCCAGACCTTTAGAAAACTCCTTTTCGGTTTAAAATGGTGTTTCCCATTGGGGATAATGGGACCAGTTTCCGAGTATGGGTTTTAAAATGAGAGTGGGTGGTTTACAAGTGATTGCAATAGAATAATAATAACCTGAATGACCTATTATATCATAGCAATATCTAGCTAGCTTGATCTAATATAAACCCAGATATTTCTGTATAATATGTTATCTACAAAGCTATTTTCTTGACATGTAATAATAAAGACCAATCATGCATAAAACAAAAATGATAATGTGTAAATATAATTTCTTTGACTAAATAGTTAGTCAAAGAAATGTATAAACTATTTATATCTATATATATATATATATATATATAATATATATATATATATATATATAATATATATATATATATATATATATATAATTATATATATATATATATATATATATATATATATATATATATATATATATATATGAAAATAAATAATTTCAGCTAGGCATCATACAATAGTGCAATTAATGCTTTAACAGAAAAAACATATGTCATATACAATTCATGAAAATAAAGTGTTGTCACTAATTAAACAGAAATAGAGCTAATCATATAAGTTAGAAGTACCATATATGTGAAGTTCTTCTCACTTGACTAATGACATAGACCAAATCCTTTCTTCATATCAAATTATCTTCCAAGTATACAAAAGTGCATCAACAAAGGAAAGTAGTCTGATATTTAAAAGAAATGATCATATTCCATAATTTCACCAAAGCATTCACAAACTTACGATATTGCATTCTTTGCAAATGTTTTTGATAAAATTATGGACCCTTCTCTAAATGCATGAGAAGGGTATAAATATTATTCTAGCTAATGTTGAAAAATAGATTATATGAAAATTTGAGGAGGTTTCAAATAATATTCCTCCTAACAAGTTAACTAACTCTAAAAATAAATAGTGGCTTGATGAGCTGATACTATGATGATGATTTGTTGTCTGCCAGCTTTTCCTTCGAATCACATATATTGGCCATTGATTGGACTTGAGGAAGTGCCTCAAAATGTGTTCTAACCTATCCTGCGAAAATTGTATCTATAAGAGGTGGCAACATCTGCTGAGTTGAATGGAGAGAGTAGTTAAGGGTAATGATTTGACTGTGTGGCTTGATGAGGTATTTCCAATACAACTCCCAATCAGTCTTTGCTAATTTTGCAATTGGTTCCCTTTGTTTTCTGCTCTTTCCTTCCATCTATTATGCAAGTCATTCAGATCGGGCAATTCTTTCGGTTTTCCTTTTTTCACCAAGTTGGTGGAAAACAAAGTATGGTTTACCACCTTCACTATACTCTTTGACATCCTGACCACTCTTGCCACTACTAGTTCATATTTTTTAGTCCTTGCTTCCCAATTAGTGGAAAGAATGCCCTTGTGTGTCTCCTAAATCTTAGGCAGATTGGATCCTCCCCTCTTATGTTTCTTTCCATTCGATGAAATTTAAGATTCTTATGTTCAGATCAGTAAACTCAGTTCTCTGGTCAATCACTTTATCCGTTAACTGGTCACTAGTGATCAAATAAGGAGCGATATGTGTAATCTTTTGGAAAAAGTGTTCTTGTTGCCTCAATAAGAGAGAATTAAGCTCTAGTGCATCTTTGATGAATTCCTCGATAGTAGGAACACTCTTATATCTTTCCATGGCTTACTACAAGTGGAGTTTCATATTTTTTTCCGATATGTCCCCTTCATGGCTTATTTTTAGCACTTCCATGCTCTTTTACAATTGGGCTAGTTGCTTAGTGGCCTACCTATTCACACTTGCTTTCTTTGTTTCGAGCTGCTCCTTGAGCTGTGCAATATTTTCTTCTTTTTCTTTCACCAAAAGAGATATTTCAGTAGCGTTGTCCATGATAGCAGTTGTGTATGCTCCTGTAAATTGTGACAATCTAGTCAAGTTTTAAGCTGGGTTGGAAGGGACATCCTTCCAAACTATGTCCATTTTCTCATTCCCAGGTGGGAGTTCAAGTGTTTCAATCCTTCTCATTTTCCTCTGTCTCCTTACTACAGCCTTGTGTAGTGGGATGTAGAACATGTCAAGAGGAAGGATTTCAGTCACCTTCAAGACAATTTCTAATGTGTGTAGAGCGGGGATGATTTCAGTTTGTTGAGACATCGTCACTTTCTCATACATCGGTTCAAAGTCTTTAATATTCTATACATGTAGAGGAGTTTGATATTCCATAGTTTCCTAGGCATCTATTGTCTTGGGAGTGTCGTGTAATTTCTTATTCAATTGATCCCACTCCTGCTCCAAACTACTGCTTTTGGTCTTCGAAACAATATCTTCGGGTGGGGTACTCATACCCTGCTTTTCAGCTGATTTCCTACTAGATTCTGTATTAGTCTCGATGTCTTGGGATTCCTCTATATTTAGTACTTCCCCTTATCTGCATGAGACTCTAAGCGAGAATCCAGTCCCTCACTATTGGCAGTCACACTAGGGGTAGGCTTGTCTTCGATTTTCAACAAATGTAGTGGGATTACCTTGAGCCTTTTGTTTTTGAGCTCCAAAAAGCTCTAAAAATCTCCAAGACTTAGAGTTTTCCTCCCCCATTTGAATGATTGTTCGAAGTATTGAGTCGACTATAAAAGGTCTTCAAAATTATTAGCCTCATGGTTATAAGGCTTGATCTTTACTAAAGTGGTGATGTTATATGCTATCTTGTCTGGATCAAATTTCCTTTTGTGAAAAGTGTGGAGCTTGGTGCTTTCCAGGGCTACTAACTCCTTTAATGCATAATTAAAATTTTCTAAAGAAAAAGAACTACACCTGATAGGAAAATATGGCCATAATAACTTCTTTCTTTCTTTGATAACTTTGGTGAGGCCTTTTCCCACAGTCTGGTGGGTTATTTCTCTTGCTAACAATTTATCAAAAACATGAAAAGGGAGGACATGTGGCTCTGGTGTGCTACCAAAAACCCTAATGTAGGTGAACCATTCTTCAACAAAATATTTTCCGACAGCCAAAAGGTTTGTAGCGACTTCTTGGGAAAACCTAGGGGCTTTCTTATTGAAAATTAATTAATGTAGTAGAAAAATAACAACATGAAATATTTTATAGAAATGGGGTATTTAATGGGATTCCAAAATTTTCTTATGGCTGAGATGGATATGGTAGGGGTCCTGCACGGGCCATTTCAAACCCATGATTGGAAATTTAGTCCAGAAACAGATGGTGTCCATAATGTAGGCACTAAAATAGAATGGAGAAAGGTTATCTAGAGGGGAGGATCTCTTCTGTCGATATTCGGTGATGACGGTGACTAGGTTATCAGATAAGATGGTGGCCCTATTGATCCAAATCGAATCCACAAAAGACTATCAAGAACTTTGTTTATATCGAGTTGAACAAATCTTTAATAAAATCCAAAATAGCATCAAAAACCCCGTGAACTAGTGGCCATGGCATGTTGGGTTGTGTTATATTCTTTCCATGACTAACCTTAGTAGTGAACTGGGGGGTTAGAGGGGGGGCAGAGCCCCCCCTGTCTAGGGGGTTTGAGGGGGGCGGGTAGCCCCCCTCTACGGGGTTTGGGGCAGCGCCCCGAGAAATTTTTTTTTGGACCCTATAATTAGGTTGGGCGAACCTACCTATGGTTTTTTGGTCCATAGTTTTCGATGCGATGGTTTTCGGTCCATGGTATTGGATGCTTCGGCATGTATAAATATGTATTGTAACATTGAAAGGAATATAATGAAAAATCAAGCTGGTAGTCCGGGTTTTGGGATCCAGGGGAAAATCTCTGTGTATATGTGTTTTTATGTGTTATGCTCCTTGCATTTTTATTTTTCATGTGATTTAGAATTCATATGCAGGTAATTTTTGTACGGGGTTAAAACCTACATTTGGTATCGGAGCTGTTTTGGCTTCAAGGGAACGCCTTTGTTGCTGAGGGGTTTTTCTCGGGCCTGTGGTAGACCCTGTTCAGTGGAAGATCTGCGAGATCGATTCTGGTGGTGAAAGAAGATGGCGAGCAGCAAAAAGATAGAGATTGAGAAGTTCAATGGTCAGAGTTTTGAGTTGTGGAAACTCAAGATGGAGGATCTGTTAGTGAATAAAGATCAGTGGATCGCAGTAGATCTAGGTACTAAACCAACGGGAGTGACCGATGAAGAATGGAAGAAGCTGGATCGGAAGGCAAAGAGCACAATACGATTGTGTGTCTCAGATTCATTACTATTGAATGTATCAGGGGAAGATACAGCGAAGGCTTTATGGGACAAGTTAGGGACTTTGTACCAATCTAAGTCTCTGGTGAATAAACTGTTCCTACGGAAAACGCTGTATAACCTGAGGATGAAAGATGGAGACTCGGTGACAGAGCATCTGAATGCGTTTAATACTAATGGTAAATCAGTTATTATCTGTTGATATTAAAATTTCAGATGAAGATAAGTGCATCAGTTTGTTGTGTTCTCTACCAGACTCGTGGGATAGTCTGGTTATTGCAATAGGTAGCAATGCAACTGCTTTGCAGTTTGATGAAATAGTCTCAGCCTTGCTGACGGAAGAGATGAGACGGAAAAATATGGACAACCAGAATGGTGATGCCTTGTCTGTACGAGGATGGTCCCAGAACAGAAACAAAAATAAGTCATCGAGTGGGAGATCTAAATCTAGAGGGAGATCTAAATCTCCAGGAAAAGCTACAAAGGTGGTCTGCTGGAAATGCGGAAAGGAAGGGCACTTCAGAAGGGAGTATAAATCTAAAGCTCCTTATAAAGGAAATGGATCTGATGATGCTCCTTCTACAAAGGCAAAAACCACCTCAAATGAAGGTGGGGATGTGTACTTGGCTTCTTCAAGTACACATGTAGATCATGAGGCATGGTTGATTGACTCAGGAGCATCCTTTCACTTCACTCCCCATAGAGAGTGGTTCTGCGAGTATGAGAAATATGATGGTGGTGATGTCTTCTTAGGAGATGATAGGAAGGCTATAATCATTGGTCGCGGAA
>APFE030591868.1:38629-88038 GCA_000404065.3 Pinus taeda | reverse complement strand
ACGTAGTGACCCGGGGGGTTAGAGGGGGGCCGGAGCCCCCCCTTCGCTGTGCTGATTGCGCAGCGAGGGGGTCACAAGGGGGGCGGCAGCCCCCCCTGTCCAAGGGGTTTGAGGGGGGCAGAGCCCCCCTCTATGGGGTTCGGGGCAGCGCCCCGAAAAAAAAAAATTTTGGACCCTATATTAGGTTGGGCGAACCTACCTATGGTTTTCGGTCCATGGTTTTGGACGCGATGGTTTTCGGTCCATGGTATTGGATGCTTCGGCATGTATAAATATGTATTGTAACATTGAAAGGAATATAATGAAAAATCAAGCTGGTAGTCTCGGTTTTGAGATCCAGTGGGAAATCTCTATGTATATGTGTTTTATGTGTTATGCTCTCGCATTTCTATTTTTCATGTGATTTAGAATTCGTATGCAGGTAATTTCTGTACGGGGTTAAAACCTACATGGAAGCCGGCGTGAAACGACGAGGACCTCTGTCAAAGCGCGCTGATAAAGGCCCATGGATACTACGCAGGAGGCCAAAGTAGCCGCTGGGAGCCCCGTATCCAGAAAAGGAGGCGATTTTGATGTGTGATTAGCGCTTAATCGTGCATCGCTAGGCGAACAGGGCCGAAATGGGGGGAGCCTTAAGCACTCGGTCATGTTGGGAGCTAGAGGACCGCGGGCGGAAAAAGGTAAAAAGCACCAATGTATGATGGTGGGACCCATGGAGTGGGAACCAACGATTTGATCGAGACACCCTTGAACGGTAAGAGGTTTTTGAGGAAGCGAAGTGATCACAATCAGTGATTGATGCGTGGCAGCGGAGGTGAGAGAAAAGCCACCGTGATCGCGCATTAATGGTTGAGCAAGTTAACTGTGCTCAACGTGCGTATGACGTTCGATCTAGAGGAGCCCAGTTCGGATGGCTGAGATTGCACCCAATGGAAAGAAGCGGAATCGACAGGGAAATAAGTTGTGATTTAAAAGGGATTTGGAATCCGTTGACCACCATGGTGGAGAAAGAGCGTATTCACAACATAACCGGAGGAATGAGCTGACAAAGCATGCTGGCACCAGTTAGATGGAGACAGGTGACACTCCCTGAGCGTTCATGCTGACACCGAACAGGGAACTCCAAGCACAACTGCAGGAGGAGAATCGACGTAGGCGGGAGAGGAACCGAACAGGCATAGGATCGACTAGTTAAAGCCATGAATAGAGACAGTCGAAAAAGAGAAGAGAATTAGGAGAAGAGTGCAAGTGACCAAGAGGGACAGTGAACAGTGAACCCTAAGAGGAGGACTGAACACAGAGAGCAGTAAAGTCACAACAGAAGTGACAGAGGGCTGAGCTGACCATAGGTAGCATCGAGCACCAGAGAACCTGAAGATTCAAGCCTTCCCAAAAAGGAATCTGTCTAGATTGAGCCTCACAGATGGCTCTTTCCACTGTAGACCAAAGGTCACAAAGCTGGAAGGAAGAAGAAGAGTCTGTAAACTTTGAGTGTCTTGGGGAATCCAAGAACCACCCTGCCAAGCAAAATATGTTGTCAGGAGAACTCATATTAAGTCCCCGCATTGTAAATTCTTTACTGTAAGACACAATAAAACCAGGCCACCACTGAAGTTGGACCAGAGACGTAGCCTTGGAGAATAGGGTGAACTCCTTATTAAAAATTGTTTGTGTCTAGAATTGCTTACTGTATTTCTCTATTTTCTTTCCATTTAAAATGTTTGTGTATTGGCAATCTGATCGATCTGTTGTTTCAATAACACAGAACACACACACCATCACATGAGTCTGTAATACCTTTTGTTTAATAAATCTTCAACTAAGGTCACTCATGGGGTGATTATCAGATCAAGTGGTATCAGAGCTTTAGGTTGTAAGGTTAGACACGTTTGTGTTGGTTTAGCTGTGGATGCTCACTAGATCAAAGCTCAAATTAGGAGAAGGAGAGTTGGTGGAAACTAATCCTGAAATTGGGAGAGTCTATTCTCGGAAGACAATGTCAGAAGAAGGTTCTATAGGGCTAGACCCCCAGTTCATAGAAAGTTTCCTAGCTATAAAGCCTATGGTAGAAGAAATGTATAGGGACTTTAGAAAGCACAAGGATGAAGATTCATCAAGCTCTAAACAAGAAAAATAAGATGATGAATCTCATTCTCATGACCACTCAAAGGGAAAGGGAAAAGAAGAAAGCTTTCCTACACCTCCTAGTAGCCTTGTGCATAATAAGAAAGCATCCTTGATTAAATTGGATGTCAAATTTGATTTTCCTATATATGATGGAGAGCTAAATGTTGAAAAGTTGGACAATTGGATTAGACAAATTGATGTGTATTGCAGAGTACAAAACATAGACTCATACAAGAGTAGGATTCAGCTGGCAAGCATATGCCTAGGAGGAACTACCTTGGTTTGGTGGGAAGGCAGAACCCAAGCTGATATGAGGAAGCATGGTAAGACCATCTCTATCTGGAGTGAATTTGTTTTTGTAATAAAAAAGCAGTTCTATCCATTGGCCTACATGCAACAAGCCATGATGAGTTGGCAAACTCTTCGGCAGTTGAAAGGGTAAAGTGTGCAAGGGTATACTAAAGAATTCAGAAAGAGAGCATTGATGTTGGGCATCTCATTAGACTCACTAGAAACTCTTTTAAAGTACATTGGTGGTCTACATAGCTACATGAGGCATACCATCCTCATGTTTAATCCCACTAGTATAGATGAGGTATTTGCACAAGCTACTCATCTAGAAGCTAGAGGAAAGAATGGGAATCCAAAGTTGGCAGACCATCCCAACCCACTGTAAGCAAGAGCAAGGAGAAAAGAAAGTAGAAGTGGAAAGCAAGGAAGGCTAACACTACACAAAAAGGCAAAGCTTCATGCACTTATTGTAAAAGGGAGGGGCATGATGATGAGCGCTATTGGATTTTGCATCCAGAGCTGAGACCTAAGAAGTCTGAGGGAAAGAAGAAGCTGCAACTATTCAGAAA
Organism: Pinus taeda; assembly: GCA_000404065.3. Lineage (NCBI taxonomy): Eukaryota > Viridiplantae > Streptophyta > Pinopsida > Pinales > Pinaceae > Pinus > Pinus taeda. The sequence goes on along the minus strand of APFE030591868.1, from coordinate 85,051 downwards.
GATTTGGAGTCAGACTTGGAAGATGAAACAATCATTTCAGCCATAGGTATAAAAGGTAAGAATTCTGAAGCATCTACTAGTAATTTCGCTCAATATATTACTGATGAAGAACATGAGAGAAAAATACATGAGCTTTTCCATATTCGAGTTGTTTCCAAAAATGAAAAGATTGATACTTTGTTTGATACTGGCTCACAAGTAAATCTAATTTCTGAAGCAATTGTAAAGAAAAATTGGGATTAGCAACTACACCTCATAAGAAACCATACCCATTAGGATGGTTGAATGATAAAGCACAACTACAAGTGACTAGACAGTGCAAACTCAAGTTTTCTTTTGGGACAACATTTGTAGATGAGGTTGAGTTAGATGTAATTCCTTTGGATACATGTGGAATTTTTTTAGGAAGTACTTACTTGTATGATAGAGAGGCTATTTTCTATAGAGCTGAGAACAAGTATCTACTTGTTAAAGATGGAATCAAATACTTTGTAAGAGCTCAAAAGCTTAAAAATAATTATACTCTCATAAACTCAGGGCAGATGAAAAGAATGATAAATTCATGCAAACAGTTCTTACTGATGGTTGTAAAGGAAAAGACACCTGATAAGACCAAAATATTTGAGGGTTGTAATGCTGATCAACAAGCTGATATAGAAAAGATTGTTGTAGAGTATGATGTCTTATTTCAAGAACCTAAAGGTCTGCCACACAAAAAGGGAATAGTACATGATATTATTTTGCAGCAAGATGTTCCTTTGCCTAACATTGGGATGTATAGGTTTTCTGCTTTAGAGAATGCTAAAATCAAGACGCAGGTGCAGGAGTTGCTCGAGAAATGGTTCATCAGGCCTAGCACATCACCATGTGGGTCACCAATCATTTTGGTGAGAAATAAAGATGGCTCATGGAAAATGTGCATTGATTACCAAACACTGAATAAGATAACAATCAAAAATCGTTATCCCCTTCCTCGCATAGATGATCTTTTAGATCAATTGAAGGAAGTTGTCTATTTCACCACGCTGGATTTGCACAGTGGATACCATCAGGTCAGAGTTGCAGAGCAAGATGCATGGAAGACTTCTTTCAAAACAAAGCAGGGATTGTATGAATGGTTGGTTTGCCTTTTGGCTTGACCAATTCCCCTGCTACTTTCATGAGATTAATGAATGATTTACTCAGACCTTTTCTTGATGATTTTGTTATTGTGTATCTAGATGACATTCTGATTTTTAGTAAAACATAGGAAGAACATTTAATGCATGTTAAGCAGACATTAGATGTTTTGAAAAGAGAAAAACTTTATGTTAAACTCTCCAAATGTGAATTTGGCAAAACCTCTCTAAATTATTTGGGTCATATAGTAGGGGGAGGTAAATTGAAAATAGATCCCTCTAAAGTGGCAGTCATCATAAGCTGGCCTAAACTCAAGTCTGCTATAAAAGTGAGAAGCTTCTTAGGAGCAGCACAATATTGGAGGAAGTTTATTTCAATTTTTTCCTCAATTGCAGCGCCCTTACATGCTTTGACAAGATTGAACAAGGTGTTTCAGTGGGGAGGCAAATAGCAGAAAGCCTTCAACACCTTGAAAGAAAAGATTAGTACAACACCTGTACTAGCACTGCCAGATCTACAAAGACCATTTGAAATCCAAATTGATGCCAGTGACTATGCCATGGGAGGAGTGTTTACATAGCATGGTCAACCCATATGTTATCATTCTGAGACTTTTAATCCTGCAGTAGTTAACTATCCTACATACAATAAAGAATTGTATGCATTAGTTCAGAGTGTGAAAAAGTGGAAACATTATTTAATGGGCAAAGAAACAGTAATACATACTGATCATTAGCCACTTCAATATCTACACTCCCAAACTAAATTGCAGCAATCAAGACATTACAGATGGATGGGTTTTCTACAACAGTTTCATTTAGTCATCAGATATAAAAAGGGCATACATAACAGGGTTGCAGACATGTTATCTAGACCCATTATGAATGCATCTACCATACTTAAGCATAATTTTGTGCTGCATGAAAGCTACATAGAATAGTATGCTCAGGATATGGACTTTAAAGATGTATATGCAACTTTAAGTCAAGGCAAAAGAGTAGAAAAATTGGACTATCATGTGAAGGACCGACTCTTATATCATTGTGGGAAACTCTACATTCCACAAACTGAGAGAGCAAAGATAATTAGGGAAGCTCTCACTTCTCTAATATTAGGTCACTTTGGGGTAAGTAAAATGGTTGCACAGCTGCAAAGGTTCTGCTATTGGATGAAAATGAGTGAGACAGTTTCTAGATATGTAAAGGGGTGTGCCATGTGTGCTAAAAGAAAGCCTAGCAATAGAAAACTAGGCTTGTACACTCCCTTGCCAGTTCCTTCTCACCCTTTGGAAAGTATTTCCATGGATTTCATTGGAGGAATACCTAAATCTAGGAAAGGTCATGATTATCTATATGTTGTTGTGGATAGGTTCAACAAAATGTGTATTTTAATACCCTATAGTAAACAGATTACAACTAAACAAACTACAAAATTATTCTTTGAACATGTATGGGTTCATTTCGGGCTACCCACTTCTATTATATCTGATCGAGACACCCGATTTGTGGGAAAGTTTTGGTCCAGTCTGTGGGAACTAATGGACACCAAGTTGAAGAAAAGCACAACTTTTCATCCACAAACAGATGGCCAGATATAAGTAGTTAACAAGATGGTGATCTAGCTACTGAGAGGATATTTCAGCAAGCATCCTAAGCTTTGGGATGAGCACTTGTACTATGTGCAGCATGCTTATAATAGAGCCAAACACTCTTCTACACAGAGATCTCCTTTTGAGACCTGTTTTGGTTTCATACCAAGTTCTCCTTTGGATTTTGTCTTTGGTAAAGATGCCATGGTTGATAAAAACAGTGATGTGGACAAGGCAACTAGGTTCATTGAACAGATCCAAGAGATCCACCAGGCAGTACAGGAATAGCTAGAAAAGAGCCAAGCCAAGTACAAGGCTAGGCATGATAAGCATCAGATGGAGCATAGTTTTCAAGTTGGAGACCAAGTCTGGCTGTATATTAGCAAGGATAGAATGCAAGGTGAAGGTAAAAAGCTAAAACCTATCAGGTATGGACCCTTCAGGATACTTGAGAAAATTGGTGAAAATGCCTTCCGCCTTGATCTGCCAGCTTACATGCACATCTACTCAGTCGTGAACACAGACTGCTTGAGGTTGTTTGAGCCTTCAATGGTTGAGGACCCTGAAGAGCACAGCCAATTACATTCTATTGATGACATACTACCTGAATATCTTAATGAGTTGCAGGAAGACACATTGCTAGATAGGAAGGTGAGGATGATATGCAGTGGACGGGTGGAATACCTCAAGATTGGGCTTAAAGGTTTGAAGCCGAGCAGTGCGAAGTGGATTGAGATTGGACAAGTGAGACAACAGTTCCCTCACTTAGCCGATGCTTCAAGAAAACCAACTTTTGGTGGTCCAAAAGCTTTTTCAGTAGGGAGGCTGTGATCCAAATCGGATCCAAAAAAGACTGTCAAGAACTTTGACTATATCGAGTTGAACAAATCATTAACAAAATCCAAAACAATATCAAAACCCCCCTAAACTAGTGGCCATGGCAGCCGGCACGAAACGACGAGGACCTCGATCAAAGCGCACTGATCGAGGCCCATGGAGACTGCGCAGGAGGCCAAAATAGCCCCTAGGAGCCCCAGATCGGGAAAAGGAGGTGATTTTGATGCACAATTACCGCATAATCACGCATCGCTAGGCGGACAGGGCTGAAATGGGGGGAGCCTTAAGCACTTAGTCACATTGGGAGCCAAAGGACCATGGGCGGAAAAAGGTAAAAACTGCCAATGTACGACGGTGAGACCCACGGCCTAGAAACTGGTGGTTTGATCGGGACACCCTTGAATGGTAAGAGGTTTTGGAGGAAGCAGAGCGATCACAATTAACGATCGACGCGTGGCAACTGTTAGGATATTCCAACACATAGGAAATAGTTAAGTTCAACTTGGTCTAGTATAGAGTTAGGTATAGAGTTAGGTAAAGTGTCTTTCTTTACCGTTGTACATTTTGTAACTTACAATCCGACGGTCACGATATGTAGTGATCCGACGGTTCATTCTCTCCTCGGTATTACCGACACTTGATCCGTGGCTTGACACCCGATTGGTCCATGAATTATATTTAAAGCGCATGGAGGGTCATTTGTAGGTTAACCGTGCATGAGAGAAGCTTATGTAAATTTTCATTCTTTTATTAATAAATTGCCTGTAGTAGCCACGTTGGAGCAGGCCGTGGACTGTTTCCCTCTCTGAGGGTTTTAACCACGTCAAAATACTGGTGTATTGATCTGTGATCTGTTTGTGAGCGGTGTCCTTGTGGTGTTCTGTCTGAGGAACTTACCCTGTAAATTCCTACATGGTATCAGAGCTATTTGAGGGCCGCGTCCGTTGGTGATCCAAATCTGAAGCCGGTAGAACTGCATGCGGCTGTCGTTTCCTAGATCTACTATTTCTAACTGCTTTCGGGCCGAGAGGACTGCTCTGTTGTGTTCGGAGCATCTGTTCCAGTGAGGAACCCCTTTCGTTTCACGCGAAAAGGTTTCCGGTAGCCCTATCTGCGTCATTTTTAAGATCTGGAGGTATACAGTCTTTATTTGCAGTTTACTGTTATTTTCTCTTTGCTTATTTCGGTTTCGGTTGATTTAGTTTTTTTTTAACCGGATCTATACCTTTCATTTCTGCGTATGCTCTTTGCCCCGCGACTCTGTGCGATCTGGGCAAATCAGAAACAGAAAGGAAGGATTTTTTTTCTCATGCGTATGCTCTTTTCCCTGCATCTTAGTGTGATCTCGGAAAATCAGAAACATTGAGAAAAATATTTAGTTTTTCGGCTAAAGCTAAATTTTTTTTAAAATATTTAGTTTTTTGGGTAAAGCTGACTTCGAGCCATAAGGTTCGTTTTTCTTTGCATGTCTGTGTTGGGTTTTGTGTTTTGTGTTTTGTAGGGAAAAAGAGGTTTCTCAAGGCAAACACGCAACCCAAAGGCCCCCCCTCTCTCTCTTTCTCTCTCTCTCAAATTTTTTGTATAGATCAATTGGTTCAAAGCTATTTTAAGAGAGTAGAGGTCTTGGGTTCAAATCTCCATTTTGTGGGGGCGTTTTTTTTCATTTCCGCACATTCGCGCACTTTGCCGGCAACTTCAACAATTTTTTTTCAAAAAAGCCATAACTTCTTCATCCGGAAGCCTTTTTCAGAGCCGTTTTTTTTAAAACAGCCTAATTTTTCGAGATCTATCCATTGGAACACTTACTTTCAGCATCTTCAGCTTCAGTTTGTTTTTAAAATGGAAAGTCCATGCCAAGTCATTCTTGACAGCACTAACTACTTCCAATGGGTATCCTACATGGAAGATTTACTTAGAAGTAAAGGTCTCTACAGAATAGCCACGGGCCAAGAGAAGAAACCAAAAGATGAAGACAAGGTTGCAAAATTGGAAAATAGACAAGATCAAGCACGTGGTTTGATAGGGATGTCTATTTCTCCTGATCTTAGATTCCATATTGCAGAACTTGATACTCCTTATGAAGCATTGGAACAAATCACTAAAGTTTTTGGGATTAAAAATGAAATTAGAGCCCATCAACTTGAAAATGAGTTGCTTACATTGGATCCTAATAATTTTTCTTGCATTGAAGATTTCTTGTCCAAATTCAAGACCCTTAGATATCTTTTGGAAGGTGTTAAGGTTAAGAAAGAAGATAGTAACCTTATTTATTCCATCCTTACTAAGTTGGGACCAGCCTACTCTGTATTTGTTTCCACCTTTCATTCTACAAGGGAAGCTTTCATTTGTTAAGGAAAAGACTACAAGGCCCCTTCCTTTGACTCTTTTTGTGATTCTTTAATAAGAGAACAAGAAAAATTCTTACACCTTGGTCTTCTTAATCTTGGAAACTCTTCCAAGAAAGCGTTAGCCGCCAGCAGCAACCAAATTTAAAGAATCCTAAGAAGTCATATCCTTAAACGAATGGTCCTAAACCAAACAAGGGTCCTAAGCAAACTCAGTCTCAAAATGAAAGATCATTTCAGCAAAATGATAAGACCAATAAAAACAAATGGAAGAAGACTGATAGACATTGTAACGTTTGTAATCGAGATGGCCACTTAGAATCTAAATGCTTTAAGAAGATGGAAGCCTTGGAAGCCGCAATGAAGAAACATAACATCCATGTGGAGCATTCTTCTACTTCAACTTCAACTTCATCTTCAGGAATGGCACTTTCTGCATGTCGTTGTCAATCATCTCAGTCTGGTTATGCATTAAATGTATCTTCTTCTTCTCATTCTCATGAGTGGCTCATTGATTCTGGAGCCTCTTATCACATGGCCAAAAACAAAGCCATGTTTTCTTCTTTACATGATTGTAACACCAAAAATATATATGTTGGTGATGATAGATCTCTTAATGTTGTAGGGACTGGAACTGTTCATCTAGACAATGGTCAGTTTAATGATGTATTATATGTTCCAACCTTATCCAACAACCTTCTATCTGTGTATCAGATAACTCATTCAGGTGAAGGTAAAATTGTTGAATTTTCACCTCATGATGTTGTAATCAAGGATCTAAGAGATCCTAAACAGATTCTAGCTACTGGTATTGCTGATGATTCCACAAGGTTGTATAAGTTTCACAACTTTGGGTCATCAAATCTTTCCTCGGTGTTTGTTGCTCATAATGATGAAGTGAGCAAACTTTGGCATGAGCGATTTGGTCACTTAAACTATCGCTCCCTTCAGCATCTATGTAAGAAAATATGGTGACAGGTCTTCCTATGGTATCTTGCAGAGATGGTGTTTGTTCCGGATGTGTACTCGGAAAACATCATCGGGACAATTTTGAACGTGCCTCTTGGCACGCCTCAGCCCCTTTACAGCTTGTGCACAGTGATTTGTGTGGTCCACTTCCTGTTGCTTCATTCTCTGGTTGCAAGTATTTCTTAACTTTCATTGATGATTTCTCCAGACGCACTTGGGTATACTTCTTAAAACTCAAGAGCGAAGTATTTAACACATTTTTGGCCTTCAAAGCCTTCGTTGAAAAACAATCTGGACATCAAATTCTTAAGCTAAGAACTGATAATGGTGGAGAATATGTTAAAAACACATTCATCAACTTTTGCACCGAAAATTGAATTCAAATGCAACATACTGTTCCATACACTCCACAACAAAATGGTGTAGCTGAAAGGAAAAATCGCACCTTAAAGGAAATGGCTAATTGTATGCTGCAATCTAAAGGACTCAGTCTTAGTTTTTGGGCCGAAGCAATTAATTGTGCAAATTATATAATAAATCGCACTCCTACTAAGGTTCTAAAGAATATCACTCCAGAAGAAGCTTGGAGTTCCATTAAACCAGATGTAAGTCACTTTCGTGTTTTTGGAAGTGAAGCATGGGCCCATATTCCAGATGAAAAGCATAAAGCTTTAGAACCTAAGAGTGAGAAATGTACTTTTGTTGGATATTCTGAAGATGTAAAAGGTTATAGACTTATTCCATTTAAGTCCAAAAATGTTATCATTAGAAGAGATGTAAAATTTGATGAAAATAAATCGGCCTACGAGCCTAGTCCGGCGGATGTGCCACCTCTTCCTATCTCTTCTACTTTTGAAACATTTCTTCTTCAGATGATGAAAGTGAGGATGACAATCCTCCCCCACCTTCTCAGGATCCTCAACTTCCAAGATGGGTCCGTGCTACTCGGGATGCAGCAGGTGATCTTGCCGGAGATCCTACAGATCAGCGCCGTACACGTTCTCAGTTTGAAAAGAGCCTCTTCTTTACTGGCTCAAGCTCCAAATAAATCAATGATCCTGACACTTTTGCAGAAGCTTTCAAGGCCATCCACAATTGGGAGAATAGCTAGAATGAAGAAATATCATTCATTGTTGGAAAATGATACATGGCGATCTTGTTCCTCTACCAAAAGGGGACGCACTTGTTAGATGTAAATGGGTTTACAGAACAAAGTATGGACCAGATGGGAAAGTTGATAAACATAAAGCTCGTCTTGTTGTAAGGGCTTTTCACAGGTGAATGGCATTGACTACACTGAAACCTTCTCCACTGTTGCCAAAATGAACTCTATCCGCCTTGTTCTTTCCCTTGCTGCCTCTTAAAAATGGGAAGTCCATCAGATGGATGTTAAATCTGCCTTCTTGCATGGGGACTTGCATGAAGAAATCTATATGGAACAACCCATTGGCTTCATCCAAACAGACTCCAGCCTTGTATGTCGACTTAAGAAATCTCTTTATGGTCTCAAGCAAGCTCCTCGGGCTTGGTATGCCAAAATGGATAGCTTTCTTTTAGAATCTGGCTTTTCTAGGTGTTATTCTGACAATACTGTCTACACCAAGAAAGTGGGCAACTCTTTTATCATCCTTGTTCTTTATGTTGATGATCTTATTCTTACTGGTAGTGATCCCAACCTTATAAACCATGTGAAGTCCAGCCTTAAAAAGAAATTTGAAATGACAGACTTAGGACACTTACACTATTTTCTCGGTCTTCAAGTCTTGCAATCCAAGGAGGGTATTTCCCTTTCCCAGTCCAAGTATGCTTGTGATATTCTTCGTCATTTTCACATGGAAGATTGTAAGCCAGCTCCTTCTCCCTTTCAGTCTGGAGTCAAACTTTCAGTCTCTTGTACTTCTCCTGAAGTTGATGCTACCTTATACCGTCAACTTGTAGGAAAACTCTTGTATTTAACCCATACTCGTCCTGACCTTTCCTTTGCTGTTGGCCTTGTTGCTCGTTTTTTGCAAAACCCCCGTGAAAGTCATTGGAAAGCAGCTAAAAGAATACTTCGTTATGTTCGAGGTACAATACAGTTTGGGATTCATTACAGTGCCAACGTAGCTCCTCTATTAGTTGGTTTCACTGATTCTGATTGGGCTGTGGACCCTGATGATCGGAAGTCTACTGCCGGTTATGTCTTCACTCTTGGTTCAGGACCTATTACATGGGCTTGTAAGAAACAGGCTGCCATTTCTCTTTCGTCAGCAGAAGCAGAGTATCGTGGTGCCGTGGAAGCTAGTAAGGAAGCCTTGTGGCTTCGTCAGATCCTATCAGAATTGGCTTTGAGCAGCAGCATCCGACTACACTTTGGTGTGATAATCAAAGTGCCATTTAGCTTTGCAAAGATCCAGTTCAGCATCAGCGCAGCAAACACATTGAACTTCACATGCACTTCATCAGAAAGCTCATTCATGACCATGTTCTTGAAGTGCAATATTGTTCAACAGATGATCAGGTTGCAGACATCTTCACAAAGGCTCCCACAGAGGCGAAGTTCACTAAACTTCGATATATGCTTGGAGTTCAGGAAGTTGTCACTAAGGGGGGATAGGCTCTAGTGCCTCCTTCTTTCTCCTATTGTGTCATATTTGTAAATCCTTCAATCCTATCCCAAGTTGTTCTTAAGGGGGGATGTTAGGATATTCCGACACATAGGAAATAGTTAAGTTCAACTTGGTCTAGTATAGAGTTAGGTATAGATTTAGGTAAAGTGTGTTTCTTTACCGTTGTACATTTTGTAACTTACAATCCGACGGTCACGATATGTAGTGATCCGACGGTTCATTCTCTCCTCGGTATAACCGACACTTGATCCGTGGCTTGACACCCGATTGGTCCATGAATTCTATTTAAAGCGCATGGAGGGTCATTTGTAGGTTCACCGTGCATGAGAGAAGCTTATGTAATTTTCATTCTTTTATTAATAAATTGCCTGTAGTAGCCACGTTGGCGCAGGCCGTGGACTGTTTCCCTCTCTGAGGGTTTTAACCACGTCAAAATACTGGTGTATTGATCTGTGATCTGTTTGTGAGCGGTGTCCTTCTGGTGTTCTGTCTGAGGAACTTACCCTGTAAATTCCTACATCTTTATAGGTTAAAAGGAAGTACTCAGGTCAGTGAAGCAGCGGTTGCGTCAGAAAAGGAAGTAGCAGGTACTCGTCTATGGCATCAACGATTAGGTCATATGAGCGAGAAAGGTCTTCAGATACTGATGAAACGTAAATCTCTTCCCAATCGGAAATCCTTGAAGTTAGATTTCTGTAAACATTGTGTGTATGGAAAACAGCATAAACAGAGATTTAAAGTTGGAAATCATAATAGTAAAGATATTTTAGACTATATTCATTCTGATCTGTGGGGACCATCCCCTGTTGTATCATATGGAGGTGCTCTATATTTTTTAACTTTTATTGATGATTTCTCCCGTAAAGTTTGGGTCTTTATGCTAAAAAAGAAAGCTGACGTATTCAATGTCTTTAAACAATTTAAAGCAATGGTAGAGAAAAGAACAAGCAAAGCTATTAAATGTTTAAGAACTGACAATGGTGGTGAGTTCACTTCAATTGAATTTGAACAACATTGTATGGATGAGGGAATTATTACACACAAAACTGTTGTTTATACTCCTCAGCAAAATCATGTTGCTGAGCGTATGAATCAGACTCTTATGGAAAGAGCTAGAAGCATGATCAGCAATGCTAAATTGCAAAAGGAGTTGTGGGCAGAAGCAGTATCTACTGCTTGTTATTTAGTTAACAGATCACTTTCAGTAGCAATTAATTGTAAAATTCTTGAAGAAGTTTGGACAGATCAGTCTTGTGATTATTCACATTTGAGGATATTTGGTTGTGATGCTTATTCTCTTATTCCTAAAAATTAGCGTTCAAAATTAGATCCAAAATCGAAATGTTATGTCTTTGTTGGGTATGACTATGCAGTGAAAGGATACAAGTTGTGGGATCCTACATTGCGGAAGATAGTCATTAGTAGAGATGTAACATTTGATGAATCTTCTCTTTTAAAATGAAATGTTGAAAGAATTGAACAGGAATAGGTATCGCCAAATCAACAAGTTTAATTGGAGGCTAGACCTTTCGGTGACAGTCAAAAGGAAGGAGAGACTTCTGGAGAAAAAGGTGTTGAAGACACAAAGGAAGCCGTTGAAGCTTCTGAATCAGTGCAAGTTTCCGAACCAATTCAGCAACCAGTCACTCTAAGAAGGTCTACAAGGGAAAGGAAAACTCCCAAAAGGTATGAAGATTTTGCTTCATCTTTTGCTTTGATTACTGAAGATGGGGAACCTTCTTGTTATCAGGAAGCAGTAGATGATATAGATAGCAAAAAATGGAAAACGGCTATGGAAGAAGAAATGGATTCCTTAGCCAAGAACAATACTTGAGAGCTTGTAGAGTTTCCTGAAGGGAGAAGTGTTGTTGGATGCAAGTGGGTCTTCAAACTGAAACAGAAAGTTGATGGAAGTATCGAAAGGTATAAAGCAAGACTGGTAGCAAAAGGGTATTCTCAGGTTGAAGGTATAGACTTTCATGAGATTTTTTCTCTAGTTGTAAAACTTGTTTCTATTCGTACTGTGTTGGCACTAACTACGTTACTTAATCTTGAGTTAGAACAGTTAGATGTTAAAACAACTTTTCTACATGGTGATTTGAATGAAGAGATATATATGGAACAGCCATAAGGTTTTGTACAAGGTCGCAGCAGAAGATTAGTTTGCAAGCTCAAGAAATCATTGTATGGTCTGAGGCAATCTCCCAAACAAGGGTACAAGAAGTTTGATTCCTTCATGGTGAGCTAGAACTTTATAAGAAGTGAGTATGATCATTGTGTATACTTCAAAAGTTTCAATGGCATATTCATTATCTTAGCTTTGTATGTTGACGATATGCTTACTGCAAGCAAAAGCATGGAAGAGATCAACAGGTTAAAGGCTCAACTCTCTAGGACGTTTGATATGAAGGATCTTGGAGCAGCAAAACATATCTTGGGCATGGAAATACACAGAGACAAGAAAAATGGTAAGCTTTGGTTATCACAGCAGAAGTATGTGGAGAAAGTACTTGAAAAGTTATATATGAACAATGTGAAACCTGTTAATGTTCCACTAGCTTCCCATTTTAAGCTTTCTTCGGTTTTGAGTCCTAGAACTGATGAAGAAAAGCAGTATATGTCTCATGTACCATATGCAAATGTTGTAGGCAACTTAATGTATGCGATGGTATCTACAAGACCTGACATTTCACATGCAATTGGAGTTGTCAGCAGGTTCATGGCAAATCCAGGTGAAGAACATTAGCAAGCGGTGAAATGGGTGCTTCGATATCTAAGAGGCATAAGTGACCATTGCATCATCTTTAGTGGTAGTGAAGGATTAGTCTGCGGATATGTAGATGCTGATTATGCAGGTGATTTGGACAAAAGAAGATGTACTACAGGTTATGTCTTTACTCTTGCAGGTGGAGCAATTAGCTGGATGTCAAAGCTTCAAGAAACAATTACATTGTCCACTACCGAACCAGAATATATAGCTGCTTCAGATGCCAGTAAAGAAGCAATCTGGTTAAAGGGTTTGCTTGATGAGATTGGAAGGACGGGGGAGAAAGTGAATGTACTTTGTGACAGTCAAAGTGCTATTTACTTGGCTACAAATCCTGCTTATCACAGCAGAACCAAGCAAATTGATGTAAGGTATCATTTTCTGAGACGTGATCGATGGCAGAAGAGTAGCTCTTCAAAAGGCCCATATGCGAGAAAATTGTGCAGACATATTCACAAAGCTAGTTACAGTAGAGAAGTTGCAATGGTGTTTAGCTTCTCTTGGCTTGCAGAAAAGATGATGAAAGGGCATGGGCAAGAGATTAGGAAAATTGTTGTCAAGGTGGAGTTTGTTGGAAGTTTGACAACGAATTATGTAAATATGAGTAATAATTGTATTAGTTACTACTAGTTAGTTTTATACTGAAACAACAGTTATGTAACAGAGGAGGCTTGTATAAAACTAGTGAATGCCCGAGAAATGTAAGTGTGGAGAATCATTGTTGAATTAATAGAGATTCCAATCCCTTGCCCCGTGGATGTTTCCTTGACACCTAGTCAAGGTTTTACCACGTAAATCTTGTGTTTTCATTTGTGTTTGGTTTCATTTTTCAAGTCAGTTATGAATCTTTCTTGGTCTATGTGTAATTAAATCTTTGTTTCTTTCCTCATTTCCCCAATTATCACAACATTGGTTTTCCCCCAAAGAGGGTTCCCATGAGCAGGCATTCCCATCCCTCGCCTCCATATGATGTCAGCGCACACGAAAGGGCGTTGCAACTCCCATTATACTTGGTGCATTGCATGCATTCTTGTAACTCCATCGATCATGGCATGAAGCCGACACAAGGTTAAACGTCATTTAAATATTGTAGGTGGCATATGGAGATACAAGAGGACTCATCAGATTGATAAAGTTGGACGAAAAAATGACAATATTGATTGCAAGCTGACCATTCTAGTCAGGGGATCCGCCAACATCCCTTTCTCCTTGGATGAGAGTAGTGACCAGTTAGCACGGATCCCTGGAGACTCTGCCCAATAGTTGTTATGATTCATTAGTTTCTTGCTTGCAGCACTAGTAGTCTTTTTTGTCTTCTCATGTTGATGTATGTCAAGGTCTGGCACAACCAGCCTGTTTTTATAAGTTTCTATTTACAAGATGCTCTAGTTAAACGAGGTCTTAGTGTTGGAAAATGTAACTATGTTCGGTCTTCAATAATGTATTTGAGTCATCATGTAATGTCTTGTCAAAAGATAAAGAAAATAATTTTTATTTTTATTTTTATAATTGTGACTTATTAAAGCATGGGTTTCATGCTTGGGTCACCATGTTTTAGGTCAAAGTCCCCATTGAGGACTTCTAGGATTTATCTAAGTCTATAGAGTTTTGTACATTTAAAGAGACCCTTCTTGGTATTTTGAATCATGTAAAAAGGTTAAGTATTGAGTCAAATATGAATTATGGAACCTCCACACCATGTTGGCCTACAAGAAGAACAAGTCAGCCTAATTCGACCCCACATGAAGACTATAAAAAGAAGGTCATCGAATTCATTTGAAGCATCACTCTCTCATCAAGTTTGAATTTTCTTGTAGCTAGAAGAAGTGCGAAAATATCTTGTTGCTAGGCAGAAGTGTGAAGTTCTCTTGTAGCTGGGAAAAGGTGCGAAGTTTGTTGTCAGGAAGCTGAAGTGAATGCAAGTTTGGGGAAGTCTATGTAGACAAGAAAAATCGAAATTTTGGTGTCTCTCTCTCTGTGTTTCGTGTCCTAGATTGGGAGATCGAAGTCTTCCAAATTTCACTGTTGCCGGAAGTTATCGGTTGTCGTAAGTTGCTACATAGTTGAAGTCGTTGGGAAGAGGTCGAAATTCTGGGAGGCTGACTTGGTGTGGAGGTAAGGATTGGTCTTGTTCTAGGGTGAAGAGTCTCAAAGAATACTATTGAAATGAAGAATTATCTTGACTAGGTTTTCCCCTCCAGGGGGGTTTTCCCCTAGCATGTGCCTAAATCTGGTGTCTATTGTTTTATATGTTGCTGCGTTTGGTAATTGCTTGATGAACAAAAGAAAGAAGATATAAAGAATCGTAATAATAAGAAACATCACAAGTAATTATCAAGATCAAAAAAATCTTTACTACCTTTCTGATTTTTGAACATGGTATCAAAGGTTTGGTGAAGAAGGAAGAAAAAGGCAGTTTCAAGCACTTGATCCATTCACAGGTACCATCTCAAGGAAGGAGTCTATTATATTCAAATAAGATGTCTAACTCAATAAAGGGTGAGAAAAAAAACTTGAAGGAGCCTCTAACTTCAGATCTTGGAAGAAGAGGATTGACCTAATCCTTGAGAAAAACAAGGTGTTGGATTTGGTAAAAGGAAATGTAAAGAAGCCTACAGAAGAAGCCAGTGATGCCGACAAAGTGAAATTCATGGATTTAGAATTGGTGGCTATGGCTCTGATGGTAGAAGGGATAAAAGACAATATTGTCCCATTCATAGCTAACATTGATCATGCTCACGAGATGTATGAAACCTTGTCGAAGTTGTTCACTATTAAGAACATTGGTCAAGTAGCAAGTTTGAAGAATGAGTGAAGGACTACGAAGATGACTAAAGAAGATACTGTGGCAACCTTCTTTGTGAAGATAGCTAGACTTAGGGATGATCTCTTAGCCATTGCTAAGATTGTTCCGAACAAAGACATTTTTGTATTATTTTTATAAGTTTATAGGTATCCCTCAAGCTTTGGAGGGAGTCCCCAACAACTTCCAAAGATAAGTATATCATGTTTTTCCAGTTTTGGGTTCATGTATCCATTTAGTTTTGATTATATTAAATACTAATCACCTTTCTCCCTCTATTGTCTTGATTAGGAAAAACAACTACAAGAAGGAGGATCTCTCAAGACAAGGTTAGTCAAGAAAAAAAGGTATGCTTTAAATATAGTGATTGAAAGGATTATTCATTTGATGATCTATTACTAACTTTGTTATGACTAACTGTATTGAATCTTAATGATCCTTGTTTGAGTGATTCGTCTCTCTTGATAAATCTACCCACCCCACTCATATTTTTGATTGACTATGTAGAACCCTAGACAGATTCTGGAAAACCCTAACCAAAGGGTATGCTATTGTGAATGTCTGAAACCCTAAATTGCTTAGAGACATTATGAAATGCTAATTGAAGTTTTATTGATGATGTCATGTTTGGGATTTTGATATGATAGGGAAATCCTAACTTGTTAGGGTTAAGTGATAAGGTCTAAAATCCCGGAACCTTTGAAGTTTTGGTAATATAGGGTTTGTTATGTTTCTACATTGGAACCCTACCTCATTAGGGTTTGGTGGAATGTGTGAGCAAGACCCTTATATTGTCTTAGAAATGATTTCCTTTGTATGTGTGTGTTTGTTTGATCAAACCCTAAGTGTAATCAAGATGGTTGTGTATCTAACTCTTATTGATATTTGTGAAGTGGGGTTTGACTAACACATGATATGAAATATATTTAAACGATGATGAAATTGAGGTATATATAAATATGTCCTTTTGGTCGAAACCTTAGCCTAGTCTAGGTTAGATATATTAATGTTGTTGGACATATGATATGCTTATGAATAGATATGTATGTTGACCTAGTCATTGATGGTCATGAGTCTTGAGATTTAATGGAAATCCTTGTCTGAGACTCTAGGATGATGATATTTGGAAATCTAGGGTTCTACAGCTAAATCCTAGTAGTAAAATTGTCTAGTATGTGTGATATAAATCTGAGATCTATTTAAATGATTGATAAGAATGAAAATCTAGGGTTTTGCAGCTAAATCCTAGTAATAACATTGTCTAGTGTGAAATGTAACAATCTGAGATCTATGTATTTAATGATTGTTGAGATTGTGAAAAATCGAATTCTAGGGTTTTGGAGTTGAACCTTAGTCAAAGTAAAACCTCTGAAATATGATGATTTGAGATTTGTGTACGATGGTTTAAATTGTGAAAATGGAATTCTAAGGTTTTGGAGTTGAACCTTAGTTGAAGTAGAAATCTCTAATGAATGTTGACAATATGATAATTTGAGATTTATGAAAGATTGTTGAAGTTTGAGTTTTTTGGATGGATTTGATGATTGATTGAAAATCTAGGGTTTGCAACTAACCCTAGTGGTAGTTGGTCATGTTAGTGACTGATTAATGGTTGATTGAAAATCTAGGGGTTGGAACTAACCTTAGTGGTAGTTGGTCATGTTAGAGACTAATTAATGGTTGACTGAAAATCTAGGGGTTGGAACAAACCCTAGTGGAAGCTAGTAAGGTTTATGACTAAGTTGTGATTGACTTTGATTGAAGGATTTGCATGAAATCTAGGATTTGTATGAATCCCTAGTGAGAATTCTAACATACGTATTTTAAAAGGTTGTTAGATGTTCTATAGATCTATATTTGTGTGAATTGTTTCTAGGGTTTAATATATGTAGAAGGAAGGTATGTCATATCTTTGGAAAAAACATTGAAACCCTAGATGGACTAAGAAGTTGTTATGAAGTATTCTAGGGTTTATGATAAAGTCCCTAGCAAGATATTGAAGAGTATGTCTCTTGTTTGTAATTGAGTTTGGGTATCTTATATGTATAAAGACGAAATGCTTCCGTGATTCTGATATGGTTAACATCATGCTTCTGTAGATTTGGTTGTACTTTCTATTTAAACTGTGCACGTACACAATCTTCAACTTGGTGAAGATGCTTGATGTGACACAAAGGAAGCCGTTGAAGCTTCTGAATCAGTGCAAGTTTCCGAACCAATTCAGCAACCAGTCACTCTAAGAAGGTCTACAAGGGAAAGGAAAACTCCCAAAAGGTATGAAGATTTTGCTTCATCTTTTGCTTTGATTACTGAAGATGGGGAACCTTCTTGTTATCAGGAAGCAGTAGATGATATAGATAGCAAAAAATGGAAAACGGCTATGGAAGAAGAAATGGATTCCTTAGCCAAGAACAATACTTGAGAGCTTGTAGAGTTTCCTGAAGGGAGAAGTGTTGTTGGATGCAAGTGGGTCTTCAAACTGAAACAGAAAGTTGATGGAAGTATCGAAAGGTATAAAGCAAGACTGGTAGCAAAAGGGTATTCTCAGGTTGAAGGTATAGACTTTCATGAGATTTTTTCTCTAGTTGTAAAACTTGTTTCTATTCGTACTGTGTTGGCACTAACTACGTTACTTAATCTTGAGTTAGAACAGTTAGATGTTAAAACAACTTTTCTACATGGTGATTTGAATGAAGAGATATATATGGAACAGCCATAAGGTTTTGTACAAGGTCGCAGCAGAAGATTAGTTTGCAAGCTCAAGAAATCATTGTATGGTCTGAGGCAATCTCCCAAACAAGGGTACAAGAAGTTTGATTCCTTCATGGTGAGCTAGAACTTTATAAGAAGTGAGTATGATCATTGTGTATACTTCAAAAGTTTCAATGGCATATTCATTATCTTAGCTTTGTATGTTGACGATATGCTTACTGCAAGCAAAAGCATGGAAGAGATCAACAGGTTAAAGGCTCAACTCTCTAGGACGTTTGATATGAAGGATCTTGGAGCAGCAAAACATATCTTGGGCATGGAAATACACAGAGACAAGAAAAATGGTAAGCTTTGGTTATCACAGCAGAAGTATGTGGAGAAAGTACTTGAAAAGTTATATATGAACAATGTGAAACCTGTTAATGTTCCACTAGCTTCCCATTTTAAGCTTTCTTCGGTTTTGAGTCCTAAAGCTGATGAAGAAAAGCAGTATATGTCTCATGTACCATATGCAAATGTTGTAGGCAACTTAATGTATGCGATGGTATCTACAAGACCTGACATTTCACATGCAATTGGAGTTGTCAGCAGGTTCATGGCAAATCCAGGTGAAGAACATTAGCAAGCGGTGAAATGGGTGCTTCGATATCTAAGAGGCATAAGTGACCATTGCATCATCTTTAGTGGTAGTGAAGGATTAGTCTGCGGATATGTAGATGCTGATTATGCAGGTGATTTGGACAAAAGAAGATGTACTACAGGTTATGTCTTTACTCTTGCAGGTGGAGCAATTAGCTGGATGTCAAAGCTTCAAGAAACAATTACATTGTCCACTACCGAACCAGAATATATAGCTGCTTCAGATGCCAGTAAAGAAGCAATCTGGTTAAAGGGTTTGCTTGATGAGATTGGAAGGACGGGGGAGAAAGTGAATGTACTTTGTGACAGTCAAAGTGCTATTTACTTGGCTACAAATCCTGCTTATCACAGCAGAACCAAGCAAATTGATGTAAGGTATCATTTTCTGAGACGTGATCGATGGCAGAAGAGTAGCTCTTCAAAAGGCCCATATGCGAGAAAATTGTGCAGACATATTCACAAAGCTAGTTACAGTAGAGAAGTTGCAATGGTGTTTAGCTTCTCTTGGCTTGCAGAAAAGATGATGAAAGGGCATGGGCAAGAGATTAGGAAAATTGTTGTCAAGGTGGAGTTTGTTGGAAGTTTGACAACGAATTATGTAAATATGAGTAATAATTGTATTAGTTACTACTAGTTAGTTTTATACTGAAACAACAGTTATGTAACAGAGGAGGCTTGTATAAAACTAGTGAATGCCCGAGAAATGTAAGTGTGGAGAATCATTGTTGAATTAATAGAGATTCCAATCCCTTGCCCCGTGGATGTTTCCTTGACACCTAGTCAAGGTTTTACCACGTAAATCTTGTGTTTTCATTTGTGTTTGGTTTCATTTTTCAAGTCAGTTATGAATCTTTCTTGGTCTATGTGTAATTAAATCTTTGTTTCTTTCCTCATTTCCCCAATTATCACAACATTGGTTTTCCCCCAAAGAGGGTTCCCATGAGCAGGCATTCCCATCCCTCGCCTCCATATGATGTCAGCGCACACGAAAGGGCGTTGCAACTCCCATTATACTTGGTGCATTGCATGCATTCTTGTAACTCCATCGATCATGGCATGAAGCCGACACAAGGTTAAACGTCATTTAAATATTGTAGGTGGCATATGGAGATACAAGAGGACTCATCAGATTGATAAAGTTGGACGAAAAAATGACAATATTGATTGCAAGCTGACCATTCTAGTCAGGGGATCCGCCAACATCCCTTTCTCCTTGGATGAGAGTAGTGACCAGTTAGCACGGATCCCTGGAGACTCTGCCCAATAGTTGTTATGATTCATTAGTTTCTTGCTTGCAGCACTAGTAGTCTTTTTTGTCTTCTCATGTTGATGTATGTCAAGGTCTGGCACAACCAGCCTGTTTTTATAAGTTTCTATTTACAAGATGCTCTAGTTAAACGAGGTCTTAGTGTTGGAAAATGTAACTATGTTCGGTCTTCAATAATGTATTTGAGTCATCATGTAATGTCTTGTCAAAAGATAAAGAAAATAATTTTTATTTTTATTTTTATAATTGTGACTTATTAAAGCATGGGTTTCATGCTTGGGTCACCATGTTTTAGGTCAAAGTCCCCATTGAGGACTTCTAGGATTTATCTAAGTCTATAGAGTTTTGTACATTTAAAGAGACCCTTCTTGGTATTTTGAATCATGTAAAAAGGTTAAGTATTGAGTCAAATATGAATTATGGAACCTCCACACCATGTTGGCCTACAAGAAGAACAAGTCAGCCTAATTCGACCCCACATGAAGACTATAAAAAGAAGGTCATCGAATTCATTTGAAGCATCACTCTCTCATCAAGTTTGAATTTTCTTGTAGCTAGAAGAAGTGCGAAAATATCTTGTTGCTAGGCAGAAGTGTGAAGTTCTCTTGTAGCTGGGAAAAGGTGCGAAGTTTGTTGTCAGGAAGCTGAAGTGAATGCAAGTTTGGGGAAGTCTATGTAGACAAGAAAAATCGAAATTTTGGTGTCTCTCTCTCTGTGTTTCGTGTCCTAGATTGGGAGATCGAAGTCTTCCAAATTTCACTGTTGCCGGAAGTTATCGGTTGTCGTAAGTTGCTACATAGTTGAAGTCGTTGGGAAGAGGTCGAAATTCTGGGAGGCTGACTTGGTGTGGAGGTAAGGATTGGTCTTGTTCTAGGGTGAAGAGTCTCAAAGAATACTATTGAAATGAAGAATTATCTTGACTAGGTTTTCCCCTCCAGGGGGGTTTTCCCCTAGCATGTGCCTAAATCTGGTGTCTATTGTTTTATATGTTGCTGCGTTTGGTAATTGCTTGATGAACAAAAGAAAGAAGATATAAAGAATCGTAATAATAAGAAACATCACAAGTAATTATCAAGATCAAAAAAATCTTTACTACCTTTCTGATTTTTGAACATGGTATCAAAGGTTTGGTGAAGAAGGAAGAAAAAGGCAGTTTCAAGCACTTGATCCATTCACAGGTACCATCTCAAGGAAGGAGTCTATTATATTCAAATAAGATGTCTAACTCAATAAAGGGTGAGAAAAAAAACTTGAAGGAGCCTCTAACTTCAGATCTTGGAAGAAGAGGATTGACCTAATCCTTGAGAAAAACAAGGTGTTGGATTTGGTAAAAGGAAATGTAAAGAAGCCTACAGAAGAAGCCAGTGATGCCGACAAAGTGAAATTCATGGATTTAGAATTGGTGGCTATGGCTCTGATGGTAGAAGGGATAAAAGACAATATTGTCCCATTCATAGCTAACATTGATCATGCTCACGAGATGTATGAAACCTTGTCGAAGTTGTTCACTATTAAGAACATTGGTCAAGTAGCAAGTTTGAAGAATGAGTGAAGGACTACGAAGATGACTAAAGAAGATACTGTGGCAACCTTCTTTGTGAAGATAGCTAGACTTAGGGATGATCTCTTAGCCATTGCTAAGATTGTTCCGAACAAAGACATTTTTGTATTATTTTTATAAGTTTATAGGTATCCCTCAAGCTTTGGAGGGAGTCCCCAACAACTTCCAAAGATAAGTATATCATGTTTTTCCAGTTTTGGGTTCATGTATCCATTTAGTTTTGATTATATTAAATACTAATCACCTTTCTCCCTCTATTGTCTTGATTAGGAAAAACAACTACAAGAAGGAGGATCTCTCAAGACAAGGTTAGTCAAGAAAAAAAGGTATGCTTTAAATATAGTGATTGAAAGGATTATTCATTTGATGATCTATTACTAACTTTGTTATGACTAACTGTATTGAATCTTAATGATCCTTGTTTGAGTGATTCGTCTCTCTTGATAAATCTACCCACCCCACTCATATTTTTGATTGACTATGTAGAACCCTAGACAGATTCTGGAAAACCCTAACCAAAGGGTATGCTATTGTGAATGTCTGAAACCCTAAATTGCTTAGAGACATTATGAAATGCTAATTGAAGTTTTATTGATGATGTCATGTTTGGGATTTTGATATGATAGGGAAATCCTAACTTGTTAGGGTTAAGTGATAAGGTCTAAAATCCCGGAACCTTTGAAGTTTTGGTAATATAGGGTTTGTTATGTTTCTACATTGGAACCCTACCTCATTAGGGTTTGGTGGAATGTGTGAGCAAGACCCTTATATTGTCTTAGAAATGATTTCCTTTGTATGTGTGTGTTTGTTTGATCAAACCCTAAGTGTAATCAAGATGGTTGTGTATCTAACTCTTATTGATATTTGTGAAGTGGGGTTTGACTAACACATGATATGAAATATATTTAAACGATGATGAAATTGAGGTATATATAAATATGTCCTTTTGGTCGAAACCTTAGCCTAGTCTAGGTTAGATATATTAATGTTGTTGGACATATGATATGCTTATGAATAGATATGTATGTTGACCTAGTCATTGATGGTCATGAGTCTTGAGATTTAATGGAAATCCTTGTCTGAGACTCTAGGATGATGATATTTGGAAATCTAGGGTTCTACAGCTAAATCCTAGTAGTAAAATTGTCTAGTATGTGTGATATAAATCTGAGATCTATTTAAATGATTGATAAGAATGAAAATCTAGGGTTTTGCAGCTAAATCCTAGTAATAACATTGTCTAGTGTGAAATGTAACAATCTGAGATCTATGTATTTAATGATTGTTGAGATTGTGAAAAATCGAATTCTAGGGTTTTGGAGTTGAACCTTAGTCAAAGTAAAACCTCTGAAATATGATGATTTGAGATTTGTGTACGATGGTTTAAATTGTGAAAATGGAATTCTAAGGTTTTGGAGTTGAACCTTAGTTGAAGTAGAAATCTCTAATGAATGTTGACAATATGATAATTTGAGATTTATGAAAGATTGTTGAAGTTTGAGTTTTTTGGATGGATTTGATGATTGATTGAAAATCTAGGGTTTGCAACTAACCCTAGTGGTAGTTGGTCATGTTAGTGACTGATTAATGGTTGATTGAAAATCTAGGGGTTGGAACTAACCTTAGTGGTAGTTGGTCATGTTAGAGACTAATTAATGGTTGACTGAAAATCTAGGGGTTGGAACAAACCCTAGTGGAAGCTAGTAAGGTTTATGACTAAGTTGTGATTGACTTTGATTGAAGGATTTGCATGAAATCTAGGATTTGTATGAATCCCTAGTGAGAATTCTAACATACGTATTTTAAAAGGTTGTTAGATGTTCTATAGATCTATATTTGTGTGAATTGTTTCTAGGGTTTAATATATGTAGAAGGAAGGTATGTCATATCTTTGGAAAAAACATTGAAACCCTAGATGGACTAAGAAGTTGTTATGAAGTATTCTAGGGTTTATGATAAAGTCCCTAGCAAGATATTGAAGAGTATGTCTCTTGTTTGTAATTGAGTTTGGGTATCTTATATGTATAAAGACGAAATGCTTCCGTGATTCTGATATGGTTAACATCATGCTTCTGTAGATTTGGTTGTACTTTCTATTTAAACTGTGCACGTACACAATCTTCAACTTGGTGAAGATGCTTGATGTGACAAGCACGCTGTGCAGGTACACAATCTTCAACTTGGTGAAGATGCTTGATGTGACAAGCAAGTTGTGCTAGTACACAATCTTCAACTTGGTGAAGATGCTTGATGTGACTGGCATGATGAGGATGATAATAACTTTGATGAAATGGTTGGAAGTTGCGAAAGATTCTCCGATGTCGAGGAAGAAGTTAATCTCCCAGAGGATGCATGAATAAAAGAGATCTCCCTAAGATTAAGAGGGAGTCAAGTTGAAGAGGTGCTTCCTGGTTGAGAGGGAGGGAATAGCTTGATGTTAAATGAAGAACGAATTTTGGAGGATATGTTGCTGCATGAGAAGTAGGAAGGAAAACATGTGATTGAGGAATCTCCTGTCAAAGATTCGGTTGATAGTCCTACTATGGAAAGTTGAGAAGCAACATCAAGTTGTCTGAAAGACCCCGGAGGTTCTGTATTTGATTATGTACATGTGAAATTATATTATTGATTGGGGTTGTATTTGTACAGGTAAATCTCTCGAAGGATTTGATAGCATGTTGGTTACCAATCAGTTTGATTGGGAGAGATTGGTCATTCTTGATCTATTGGATCAAGGGATGTTGAGGCTTTGTGAGTGAAGCATTTCCTAGGAAGACATCTAGTTGACACTTTGTGTCGATGTCTGAAGTTGAAACGATGGTGTTAATCAAAGAGCTCTGTTTTGGATACACACCTAGATTTTTTTTTTGGGTTGATCGTTAGCAAGTAAAACTGAGGGTACCTAAAGGGGCTGAAAGCTTGAGTCCATCTTAGTCCCACCTGGATAGATTTCCCTGGTCAAGAATCTAGTCCATGGCATTGCGGTGCCTAAACTATTGAGTGACTGTTTGGATAGATTGCCCTGGTCAGGAATCTAGTCCATGGCATTGCGATGCCTAAAGTTCTTCATGGTTCATATAATTTGAGATCTTCCATTGTATTTGTACCTTATGAATACCTCCCTAGTTAAGAGGGAGTGTTGGAAAATGTAACTATGTCCAGTCTTCATAATTACTTAAGTCATCATGTAATGTACTTGTCAAAAGAATAAAGAAAATAATTTCTAATTTTATTATTGTGACTTAATAAAGCATGGGTTTCATGCTTGGGTCACTGTGTTTTAGGTCAAAGTCCCCATTGAGGACTTCTAGGATTTATTCCGAGTCTATATGGTTATTGTACATTTAAAGAGACCCTTCTTGGGCTTTTGAATCATGTAAAAAGGTTAAGTATTGAGTCAATATGAATTATGGAACCTCCACATCATGTCGGTCTAGAAGAAGATAAAGTCAGCCTAAGGACCCTATTCGACCCCATATGAAACCTATAAGAAGGTCATCAAATTCATTTGAAGCATCATTCTCTCATCAAGTTTGAATTCTCTTGTAGCTGGAAGAAGTGCAAAAATCTCTTGTTGTTGTGCAAAAGTGCGAAGTTCTCTTGTAGCTGGGAAAAGGTGCGAAGTCTGTTGCCGGGAAGCCGAAGTGAATGCGAGTTTGGGGAAGTCTAAGGAGACAAGGAAAATCAAAATTTTAGTGGAAGATCGAAGTCTTCCAAATTTCACTATTGTCGGAAGCTGCCAGTTGCCGTAAGTTGTTGCATAGTTGAAGTCGCTAGGAAAAGGTCGAAATTCTGGGAGGTTGACTTGGTGTGGAGGGAAGGTATGGTCTTGGTCTAGGGGTGAAGAGTCTCAAAGAATACTATTAAAAGGAAGAATTATCTTGACTAGGTTTTACCCTCGAGGGGGGGTTTGCCCTAGCATGTGCCTACCTTTGGTGTCTATTGTTTTATGTGTTGCTGCTTTTGGTAATTGAATGATGAACTAAAGAAAAAAGATATAAAGAATCGTAATAATAAGAAACATCACAAGTAATTATCAAGATCAAGAAAATATTTACTGCCTTTCTGATTTTCTAACACTTAGCAACCTCAAGACTCTGAACTAATGCTACTGGTCTGGTTTCCCTTTTGGCGGACCAGTAGCAGAAAAATTTTGGTCTATGTAATCCTCATTTGACATAATGCAAAGTGCCCAAAACAAAAACATTGACATATTTTTTTATTGATATATTTTTTTTTTTTAACGATACATATCAACTCCACGTTGAACACATAATTACACATCTTCACACTGGGCTACAGAAAGGACCTCTCAGTGCAACCAACAGAATCAGTATTTGCATATTCACAACTAAATTCCACCTGAATGAGCAACGAGATACTGCAGCAGGACTTGGGTGTGCAAGTAAGATATCATTCAGTGCGTATGTATGGGAATGTATGCCATCAATGCAGGTTAATATCCTTGTCAATTGTACGGGTTCTCTCTGTCCTTCAAGGATTTCATCCAGCACCTGCAGAATAACACTACAAACCTCAAGTCAGTGAACGTAAATAAAATTCGTTGAAAGAATTTATTGCAAATCACCACAGTTTCTTTATTGCTGCAGGATGTTTCAAAGAATCAAGTTTTTAAAAGCTAGGATGAGGAAAACCTTTAAAATAAAAGCAGCTTGAAGAGTCCCAGATATTCCAAAGACTGAATAATTCATTGTTATCATTCAGTTATTTCATCATTATGCCTGAAAGGATGATTTTCCATGCATATCAACAGAAAACATATGGATTTAATCATCAGGATTAGCTCTCGAAAGACATTCCATTGCAAATTTTGTTTGAATATAATATCATTTTCTGCAAAATATTTGTATTTTAGATGTAAATGAACAGGCTTCATTAAGGTACAATCAAACGAGAGCACACTGAAGAAAGATAAGAATTTGATCGATGAATCTCCAGTTTATCAAATTGCAATGGGAGTTTGACATTTCAAATCAAATAAAGAGACTTTAGTAAACCACAAATAAATAGCTTATATCGGTGTTGCAGAACATGGAAGCATCACAAGAGCGTCTTATATGTAGCATACATTTTTATATATTGTAATGCACATATATTAAAAACACATGAAAAGCATCAAAATAGTTGCTGAAAAGATCAAAACATACATATATCTGCTACTTGACTACATTATTATGGAGTTATAAATGTCATCATAGCAGATTAATCATTGGCGCATCAACCATTTAGTACTACACAGATAACATCAACTATCTTGTAATTACAAACTTACAAAAATTTAAACTAGAACCAGATAATAGGAAGTAGAGTAGACTATGATATTTTATGAAATGAAAAAGGCCATCATGACCAAGAAGTTATGTTTATAAAATAGTTCATGTGCCTAGATTCCAATATAGATATTTCATATAACAAACTGAAGTACAAAAACTGAAAGTCTGATAGGGGGAAGTAAAGAAGTGAAAAAGGAGCTAATCTACTATATACTTTTCTTTCCGCTTGGCACCACCATAAGCCCCACACAATAGTGGCTGTGGATGTAACTGTGAAGATGAAGCTGAACCTAGAGCTCCTACTGCTAGGGTCCTGGTTGGGGTGACCATGGCAACAGATGGAGGTGGCATCTCAGCAAAATAAATATTAGCAAAATGAGCATTCTCCAAGTTTTTCCAAAACCAATGCTCCATATTCCAAATTGTCTTCCTCTGGTTAGTTGCCCCAAGACTTCTATGTTTTATCTATCTTTGCCTCCTCCCAATAACGGAACAACAACCACAAGTCCTAGTTGGGGTGACCATAACAATAGATGAGGGTGGCATCACAACATGATCATCGTCATCAAAAAGAGCATTCTTCAAAGCCAATGCCTCATTCTCCAAATTGTCTTCCTCTAGATAGTTTTCCCAAGTCTTATGTGTTTAAATTTTAATCCATCTTTTCCTCACAATAATGGGACAACAACCACAAGTTGTAATGCACATAAAACCAAGCTCTATGCGCAGTTTACAATGTACATTCAACTAGTTTCCCCTGACACTGTATGACACTATAGGTGCTCCAACACCTCTCCATGGAAGGAGTGTTCACAATTTGTTTTGCCAAATGTTGCAGTTGTGGGGTAAAATCACCATACATATTCCACCACTAGAGAGAAGTCAACTACTCCCAATCTCTAGCTATATGGAAAAAACTGAATTATTTCTTGACCACTGATGTCAATACTCAATTGCTATTGTATGAAATCACACTCATTAAGAACAAGCTTGTCAAATGCCTGCATTTAATCTCTCTAAATGTTAGGATAAACATGTGGGCTTCTCTTCACCCCACCATTAGGTGCTAGTGCTTCCAGCAACGATGGAAAATAGTATTTTGGTGCAAGATGATATGCTAAGGCATGTAGTGGAATATTTAGCTTTAGACACCATTTTTCTACTTCTATACCAATATGGTTATACAAGTTCACATCTCAATGTTCAACAATGTCATCGATCTACCTAGCATGGTGTACAAATGCTCAGACCTTCCCAATTACTTGCTAATCTGAATTTGCAAAAAACAAAATCATGTCATAAATTGGCTTTGTAAAGTGCAAAACATACTTACCCTGTGACCAAAAATGAGCATCAAGAATAGGAGAACGCAAAATCTCTATCTAATTTACTATGTAATGTCAACTGCTCCCATCATGTGCATGTCTTAACTTCAACAGGCACCTGAAGATGAAGTAATAGGTACCAAATCTAGTCCTTGTCAGCGTAAGTAGATGTAAGTGAGAGTAACTGTAATAAATGTCCTAGACAATTATGCCCAATGGTGAATTTGAGGATGGACTTCCCTCTCTTGTACAAGGCATGCTCCATTCACACCAATGTTCTAGAGGGACGTATCCCCCAGGGTAGGGAACGCACTCCCCACATTTCCCACACTCCAGGGACAAGGTGACCATTGGGGAAACATTTCCCCACATCCCTCTTTCGAGGAAACTTGGGGAGACGCAAGGGAAATGTTTCCACAATGTGGGGTACACGTTTCCCCACAAAGAGTTCTTGTGGGCTTTCCCCCTCAAAAGGGTTGGGTGTCCCCTTGAATTTTGCTTGAAACGATAATTTATGAGTGGGAAGGCCTAATATTCAACCCTTGGGCTCTATTACTGCTATGTAATTAATGGTAATGTTAAATTCTTGAAGTAAAAGTGACATTTCTTTATCTTTCATTTTCATCCTTTTACTTAAATTTTTAACATTACCATTAATTGACTAAAAGGATGTTTCGGAGTGGTTCTTAACTCATTGGATTTCATATGGAAAAAGTAGAGTTTCAGGTAGAATTTTAGATCCCACTCAAAATCCAACAAACTTAATAGTTTTCGGGATTTCAAGATTGGAGATTGCAACATTTCTATTAGATTCCATCACATACAAGCGTATGGAACTAATATTTAATCAAGAGCGCCAAACCCTTTGTGTACCTTGATGTTGGTGGCACTAATTATTGAACTCCTCGATGAAAGCTCTAGTAAAATTGTACTTATCACTGAAACAAAATCTCGACTTGACATGTTAATATTTTTCTATCTTATTTTAATGCTTAGAGGGTGATATTGATGATGAGGATCCCAAAAGACGTAATCATTTTGATGATATGTAGGTATTTGTTGGTTTATTTTTGGCCCAAATATGGATTGCAAACAGTGTTATTTTAGTTATATGTACCCTTGCTATATTTATGAGAAACTTTGCGTATTTTTGTATAATGGTTTGGATTCATATGAATGCGCATGAATATTTATGTATATTTTTCAAAATTTGAATATTTATGTATTTTTTGGTCAACCAGTTTTTTGGTTTAGTTTTTCTTCTAGTTCCTAGTTTTGGGATCAATCAGTTCGATCACTAGTCCAGTTCTAATAACATTGGTTCATTTTCCATCATTCATTTTTAGTTTTAACTTTTGAGTATTGACCCTAAATTCCAATGGCCTTAGACCAAATCTTTGACTCATCACTTTTTACTATTTTTGAGTTTACTATTCCAATCTTTATACTTTAGTATCTACTATTTTTCTTAGTGTTAATCAAATTCTAGAAAAATGAATGATGAATTTTTTTCAAAAGGAAAAATCGTAATTTTATTTAAGGAACAAAATTATGCTAAAAAGCATTTAATCACGTCAGCCTAATGCTGGAGCCCAAAAAAGAGAAAAGCAGACTAAAAAATTTTGGGGCTTTGTAATAAAGAGCACTTAGCTACCCCCCTTTCTACCTTTCTTTTTCTCAACTTTTCACCAAACTCCTTGGATGGGAGCAGCAATTACAGTTGCTAAATGATTTCTTTTTCTAAGTCCGAACTCTCAGAGACGTGAGATCCTTTTACACCTCCCACCTACAATTGAGATGGTGTTTTCTCTTTCTACTGCACTATAATATTTGCTTTTTCAGGACTCTTGTGGCTTTGGACCATTGTTCCTGCTTGCTCTTCCTTTGTTTCTAAACTTCCACATTTATATGATTCTCCACTATTTCATCATCCTCTTCTTCTTAGAGGTGCATATTTGGAACCTGCCATCCCTTTGGCTTTTGAGGCTATTTATTTTTCCTTTTTGGAGCTTTTTGTGCATGTGGACATGTGTTTTGTAAATGTCCTATTTGAAAATGAATGCAACACCTGAATGTCATGTTCTCAAAATCTAATGGCTGGGTCCAATGAAAAATATTATGAATCAAGTAAATGTGATCAAGTAAGCCTTTGCTAAGGTCTACCTCTACACATATGCTGGCAAAGGTAAAAATAAAAATTCAGGTCTTTCCAGGTCCGTCTTTATGAACTTGCCCAGTGTATTTCCAATACCCTCTAATACTTTGTGGTGCTTATTGACCATGTACATGTCGACTGTCCGAGAAGTAGGGTACAAAGGAGTGGATAATTTTTTTCAAAGATCGTTGTCATCATTCAGCATCATTTTTATCATTGTAAACCCAATTTCTGCTTTTATGTTGTAAATAATTCTAGTATGACTATTAAGCCCTTAGCCATGTAATAACACCTAGGTAAGCCTATGATTCTTCTCAAAGGGTTTCATCCTAGGGAGATTTTTAACCTCCCTGAATTATGTGTGTTTGCAAACACGGATAATCAACAAATTTTTTCTCCCAGATATACCCCAAAGCTAGGGTGGAATTCGTTGACAAGGTCTTAGGTGAGTCCTAGCGTTTATCGAGTCTATGTATTTTTCATACTAGATCATGTGTCTTGTCACAGAATTGGGTAAAATGTTGAGGGTCTATGTTAAATGTGTATTTCCCCTTCTAAGGGTTCATATGTAATTTTTTATGTAAAAATGTATCTAGGCATAATTTAGTGCATGGCTACTCATATTTAGACACCATGGTTAAATTATTTTATTATAAACACACTTAGAGGGTGGAAAATATTTATTCCCCTCTTGAGACTTTTAATTAATTTTTCTGGCAAAAATGAAAGGCATAAAGTAGCCAAAAAATTAATTATTTTTTAGTCATAAAAGTAATTTGAAAGAAATTAAACTCTCTCCAAGTTGAAAATCATCAAAAATCCGTGGGTCCAAAAGGAATAAAATTTCAAGGGTCCTCCACCAAGGAAAAAATCGAATTTTTAAGAGAAATTGACCCTTTGGACCTTGGTGGTCAAGTCAAATTGAATTTTTTGAGGATAAAAGTCCAAAAAAATATTTTTTGGACTAGGAAAAAGTTAGCAAATTTTAAAAAATACAAAAATATTCATTTATTTTTTATTTTTATAGCATCTAAAGTATCCACAACATCAAATAAAAACATTTTCACATAAACATGAAAAGAAAGCTAATATATAATGTGTATATGAAGTCTAGTGCTACATCACATATCAAAATAGTGAATCAAGTCCTAAATCTTGAGTCTTGTCTCAGTCTCAACTCTCATAGAGTCAAAATATCAACAAAAAATATAATAAATGTATATCATGAGTCATCTACATGTCGTAAAGTAATCAATCACTGAGATCCTCTGCCCCTTTTACGGGAATAGAGAATGGATTTGCCTTTTCCTCTGGAGGATGAAGGCCCTACCCCTGGGGCTACAAATGGACTTTATCATCCTCTAGAAGCCAATAACAGAGGTGGCATTTATCCTCTGTTACTGCCCATCCTAGATGGCATCACCTCCTCCTCATCCTCCTCTTGCTCTACCTTGGGCTCTCCCTCCCCTGCAACTGTTACCTTCTTTGTCGCTAGTTCCTTTGGATCCACTTCTAACCAAACAAGGATCGAGTCCATGGTCAGCCTCTCAATCTTGACCCTCCATGCAGCAATGGTATCAATATAATCCAATGAGATGGCTTCCACATTAGGAGTTTTCTGAAGTTGTTTCACCCACAATCGAAGGTTGTAGTAGACTTACACCATGTCATTGAGGCGTTGGGACTCCAATCTGTATTAGGGTCATCGATTGTAAATTAATACTTAGAAAATTTAAATATTAAAAATAATAAAATGAATTCAAAAAATTTATTTGAATTTTTTTTAACTGTTGCGCTTTTTGTTGTGTATTTTGTCAAATACACCCCAGTTACGCTCACACCTAGAGGAACTGCATGTTCGGTTGAGCACTTGAATGGCAAACTTTTGGAGATGGGGTACTCTGCCACTATAGCTTGTCCACCAAGCATCTACAAGTTAAAAGAAAAATGAGAAACATTAAAAAAAAAAAAGTTAGAACATTAAAATTCTAAACTTGAAGCAAATTATCAAGAGACAATGAATTATGAAATTTGAAAGTTGAAAGTTGAAACCAACTGAAGCTTACCTGGCATTTTGGTCACCCTATTCTTAATAGCCATGGTAAAACCAAATGTGCCACCTACCATCCTATATATCTCGATTTCTTTTGAAATATCTTCACGCTTTTGCTCAAATGCCACCATCCTCTCAACACAAGTGAGGAATCCATCATCACCTCGAAATCAAATCTGAAACCGCTGGAGTAAGAAAATGCGGGCTTGAGGTAGATACCTGCAGCATGTGTAACACCCTCCTCCCACATCTACCCAAGTAACCAGCCAACTGGGGTAAACATGCGACGAGAGGCTACTATGTTTGGATTCGACCTCCTATGTGACCTTAAGGAAGTGGAATCGACGGAAACATAACACATAAACCTTCCACATTAACTACAGGACCCCTGAGAACCATGTCAACACTTCAGACAGCTTGCCCCTGGGTCTCGCTGAATTTTTGATCAACTTTGCCCTCAGTCGCTCTTATGTTATAGGAATGATAGCGTCCAAGGACCTCCAGCCGCTCTCACAGGCTTGCCTTCCAACGTCTAGAGACTCATTTTGTCAGTGTTGTGCCAGCATCCCCGGGGTTTGAGCCACCTTTTCAGGCCCAAAGCCCAAGTCACTACCCAGAATGGAATGATAACTTAAGACCAGTAAAAGAACAGGGAAACAATGATGCAAAAGAAATAAGTTAAACAAGACCTTAATCAGACCCCTACTAGCCATCATAGGCATTTCGTCAAACATATTGCAAACATGTAATCTACAGGTGTAACCAACAGAATTAAACATAGGGATCTCGAACTTATCTAAGAATCGCTAAGAACCATTGTTCCCTCACGTCATTTGTTGCATTATCATATATTAGGTCATAGATACATTATCCATTCATTTACAAGTAAAAACATGCTGAGAGCCATACATAGTTGTTGTCATAAAACATACATATAACTAGCATAGTAACAACAAAAACACCATTAATATATCAGTGATAAAATCCACATACAACAGTACATTTACACATGAAAACCAAAGAAATGAATTTCTCATTAATGAATGCAATAAACAAACCGAAGATGGGACTACCACGTTCCACCCGACCATAGATTGCTAATGCCAAGTCTCTTTTCAGCCAATCACCCTCGTGCCATCTTCCAAGCATGAATGTGGAACTCATAGAACACACCAAAAGAACCAAACAAGCATGGATGCCACCAAAGTTCTCCACCTACACTGTGAGTAAATTGAGTGCCTCCTAGTCTCTCAGGTTTTACCATAATCCACAATCTGATCCAAGGATCACTAGGCCCTACACCGAGACACGCTCTCCAGGATTTATCGTACATCCCATCCCGGGACTACTAGGCCCAATGGAGAGAAATCCACCTCTTGGCTTTACCGTATATCCTGCCATTCACCGGAAAGGATTCCTAGGCCGACCGAGGCACACAATCCTGACTTTACCGTAACCCATAATCTGGCTTAGGGGTTGTTACTAGGCTAGTGATTTTACCGTGATCCACAGTTCGGTTCAGGGACCACTAGGCCATGTGTTTGTCAGTTCAGAGATCCACCCCACTCAACGTCAAATCCATCTGGCCATCCCACATCAACTGAAGTATGAGAACCCATCTCATCAAGGCTATCCGGAAATGGCAAGGCTAGGCTGAAGAACATTGTCACGCCTGGCAAAACCCATGCCATGATAGAAAAGAACCACATGCAATACCATGCATGCCAAATCTAGCAAGGAAAATACACATGCAAATCGATACCTGCAATAAATCCTGTTGTAGTTTCTTGATCCTTCCTTTCCCTGCTTGCTCTTTGCTTGCTCTTGCCTTCTTTGCCTTTTTTGCTCCAATGCCAAAGTGCTCCAAGAAAACTCTAAGTGTCCAAGAGTGAGAGAGAGAGAGGGAGAAAATAATGAGAGAGCTCTAAAATCAAACTAAAAAAAGGTTACCAACTAATCCTCAGAAGCCTTTCATGAATGAGGCCTCTATTTTATTCATTTTCCATTATTTTCTTTCAATTTCTTCCTCACATGCAACCTGTGATCTTTCACCTCTTTTTTCTCCTAATTTCCATTATTCTCATAAATAAATGTGCCAAAATGCCATTTTGTCTTTCCAAAGCCTTTTCCATTGCCTTTGCTAATCTCCTTAGCCATAAACAACCAAATGAACACCCCCCTAGGATGGCTTGCCCAACATTCAGCTTGGAATAAGTGTCCCATCAACCGTGGTTATTATTTTTAGCTTTTATTACATGGAATTTTCACCAAGGTTGTTACAACATGAATTGGGCGATGGAGGGTATTGTTCCATCGCTCATCAATCACCCTCCATATGACCTGTTGTTTTTCTAACCCCTCATCTCCCTTATCTTCATAATAAGCACGAATGGCTTCTTTGGCCCTATCCATGGCCTCATACAAGTAGTCAATTGCGAGCTTGTCTCCATTAACGAACCAAAAAACCCTTACCAAAGGTTTTGAAATGGCACACACCTCCTCTACTCCTGCCCAAAAGCTCTAATCCTATGAAACTAGTCTGCATATGCCCTCTCCCTCTGGTTTGCAGCTAATAGATAAAGCACGCCAATCTTGTGAAAGAAACATGCTCTTCACATCCCACATAGAATTCAACAAAGACTGAATAGATATGAAAGTAGTGGCAAATCATGTAATGGCAGGATGCACCAACTCTTTGTTGTTGGTAAATCTTTTCATCAAGCTAAGCACATAGACAGAGAGTTCTATAGAGAGGTAGTGCAGAGAAAAGAGGCAGCACAATGCTTCAAAGGGGAAGTCGTATTTTGCTGGGGAGAAGCAGTGATTCAGTGCCAAAAACTAGAGTGGGAACCTGGAGGCCAGTAGTCCATTTCCCAGACCGCAGATGCTCTGAGTTTTGTGAAGCAGAACTGTGTAGGCTGACGCGGGGACTATGCAGAGGCAGCAGAGAGCATCTCATCTTGAGCCAAAGTTAGTGGCGGATCACCGGTGGAAGTGAGATTTTTTCACTAGATCTTCTGTTAGTCATTTCTCTGTATGGATTGCTAGATTTGAGCATCCATAGTTTTGTACTCAGATTTATTACTGCATAATAATAAAACCCTCAACTGCTACACCGGTTTTCCCAAGTTGGGTTTTCCGAGGACATGGTCCAAAAATGACAGTGTTATTTATGTGTGTGATTCTATTCTTCCAGCATTATTTTTCTTCTGTAGTATTGTATTTGTGAAGGCTGCAGTATCTTAGTTTCGATATTTACCGTATGATGCAGTAAATAATTTGTTCAAGTTATTTAAAAAATAGAAGAAACTTAATCAGTTGTTGTAGTAGGATTCGGGGTTTCCGTATTTTCACATGACAGAGATCTTAAGTGACCTTAATAGTGATCTTGTGGACAACTAATACATATGACAAAGGTATTGTTATAATAGTGACCTTGATTATGTAATAGTAATCTTTGAAGGTGGTAGCAACCAAGTAGTAGTGGTGTTGAAGAACAATCAGTGGACATTTGAATGAGTAGTGGGTAAAGCATAGCGAACAATAGTACGATCAGATGTGGACGACACAACATCATCAAGTGAATGGTAGCAGCAGTAAGTAGCAAGTAGTGGCAACAGTAACAGTAGTTGCAGCAGTAGTAATAGCGGGTAGTGATGGTGGCAGTAGTAGGCAGCAGTAATGATAGACAGTATCAGTGTTTGTAGTAGCAGCAGACAAAGCACTGTGGTAGAAATAATGGCTTGATGACGTGTATGGGTAATATGTTAATGAGAGCAAGGTTTATTTTGTAAATATTTGTAAATGTATGTAAAAATAATTTTTTTCAAACAACCCTTCTATTATTAAATACTAAGCTTTTATTTTTGTATACCTATTGGGGTTTGGGGTTTTTGGAGTTTTTTGTATATATTGGGTTCTTGGTTCTCTATTTCTCATTTTTGCAGGTACATTGACTCAAGGATTCGAAGAGATTTTGATTTTGAGAAGCCATTAGCCTCACCTAGCCAAGATGGCTAGGGTTTGAGAGGCTTCTAGCCCATTTGGAGGCATTGTCCAGCCCTTTTTGCCAAATCGTTCAAGAGAAGAGGGCTGATCTAGGCCTTAGAGGGTTGGATCTAGCCCTTCCAATCCCTAGTTGTTCAACGTCCAGCCAAATGAGGACAACTACAACTCTTGGAGCAAGTTTCTGGCAGTGAGTTGAGGTAAAAAAAATGGTTTTTTGTAATTGCAGGGGTGTTGTTGGGTTTTGGGGCCTTTTGGAGCTAGTCGTGACCCCTAAGGGCTCATACCTTAGCCGCAGCCACCAAGGGCTTTATCTTGCTAGCCGTAGCCCTAACTGGGCTTGTTACACTAGCGGCAGCCCTCTAGGGCCTTAGCCGCAAGCCTTTGTCGCCTTTCCTTGGCAGACGCAGACCATTTGTGGCCTTTTCCTTATGACCGCAGGTCTATTTGACCTTGAAACCCTAGGCCACAGTCATTCCTTGGCATTTTTGTGGTCTTGACACTTGTTTTTGGCACCAATCTTTGTGGTTGCAGGCTCATGGTAAGTTTTGCAAGGGTTTCAAGTAGATTTCCATTGATCCATTGGATTTTCAAGCTAACATTTTGTTTCGCAAACTTATCACTAGTTGAGTAGGGATTTCAAGGCCTTGGAACTTCACTGATCCACCAATCAGCCCTAGAAGCCCTAGCTTCAATCATAAGAAGGTTCATCTATCATTTTTCAAGCTAATACTTGTGTTGCAGGTGTTTGAAGGAATTCTAGTGCATACGAGAAGCCCATCTCTCCATCAAGCAAGGCCTCTAGGCCTAGGGTTTGCTCTCTTACCCCTTTATTCTCCTCACTGTTTTCATGATTAGATTTGAAGTAGCCTTGCAGCAGTGGTATTAATCTCATATAATCATTTCTAAAGTGCTCTAAAAGACTTTCACATAAGCCTAAGAACGCTCTCAATTATTGATGTGCTAAGCGAATTTAGAAGTCTGATATAATTTTTCTAAGGTCTGATATAAGGATATAAATGTCTGATATACAAGGTAACAGCAGTAAAAAATCATTTTGCTAAGGCCTGACACTCATAAAAACACATCTTTAACTCTTTCTAAGCTAATGGTGAAGTGTTAAGTGATTGCTCTTGAGAAATCTTGTTTATCTTTGAAGTGGTAAGAAGAGCCCTTGAATGCTTTGATCTTGTTCTCCTTGCATCTAATCACACATTGGGAAATCACTGTTAGTAATCTCTTTTCAAAATAATTGTGCTCTCACAATAAACAGTAATTTCATTGTGGTTGTTAATTGGCATAAATAGTAATCTTGGATAATCATTGTGGTGGATGTTATTATTGTCTCTTTTGTTTCTAATTGACATATCGAGTTTAAAGAGATCTTGTTATTGATATCTTGTCACTTATTGTCTCATAATTGAATATCATTGATGAGCATTCGGTTACCGGCGTAATTGAAATTGGACATCATATCTTAAAGCATTGTGATTTCAAGTTCCTCTTGTTAATTGTATAAGTGTTTGAAATCGAATAAATCTTGTTGTAAATCTCGATTGCCTAATATTGCTAATCACAAATATAAGCTCCTGGAATTGTTAGCAAAATCTTGGCTCTTTAAGTGCTATTGGGATCATAAGTAATAATAAGACTTATCAATCTTTTGCTAAATGTGATCTCTCTTGTATTCCATCTTGCTTCATTTGGGATAAGTACTTCAGTGCTTCACTTAAATGCTCTCATATTTAGGATCGCTATAAGCACGTGAAACAAAATAGTTTGAAGTACTTAATTAGATTAGCAATCTTATTGAAGCGTTCACACATATTTTTCATTTCATTCTAAGACTAGAAGTGCATTTGTAAAATATACCTCCAAGCATAAGCTTGGTTGTAAGAAGATAGGACAAACCTTTCTCATCCAATTTGTGGTTAACGCAGATGAGTCGTGACCTTGTAGTTCTCTTGTGGGCAATCCTTTCTAGGAACAACGGCACTTGGGTGGTTAATGAGGCCATAGCCTCTTTCTTGGAGGCTTCTCTCTATAACCTACATTTGAGACTAACTTCAAAACAGTTGACAGTAAGGACTCACCTAGATAGGGCATTAAATAAAATTTACTAAGATCTTGCATATCACTTAGATCTAGGGCTTGCACTTCATATATGATAATCTTGCATCCTGCAACAACTGTTAATCTGTTAGCTTGGAATTTTATTTCATATTGTGCAAGTACACTAACTCCTAAGGCACTGATTTCTAATTGATAATTTCAATAAATTTAATCAAAGTGGTGTTTAATAATTATACTTGCCATTAATTTTCACGAAGCTGCTAGGTCATTCAGTGGTGTCTCCTTCATTTGTTGGTTCCCAATAAGTGGTTCATCTTTTCATCCTTAGGGACTACCGCCCTAAATGATCCAAGTGGATATTTGTGGCCGCCCGCCTATTCCACCTAGACCTCTAGTTGGTTTCATCAGTTTCCTTGTTTATAGCAACATTTACTATTTTTAGCAATTTTTCGGGTCCTAAACATCCAGAGCAGTTTTGACTCCCTACACAGTGTTTTGCGGCAAATCCTACAGTACTTGGAGAGATCTTTCCAACGAGGTATCGTACGCACCAAACGGAAATAATATGACCAAGTTATGACCCTGGAAAGTTGGCTGCCCAATTAACCCCAACAGGGCCCACAAACTCTTGGCGTTCCATCTCCTGGGGTTAGGGTTTTGATTGTTTAGGGTTTTCCCTTGTTCAATAATAAAAAGGTCCTTGAACCTCATTGTAACATAGTTCAAAGGCATATAGCCACCACAACTCTTCTCAGAGATAAGCTACCACCGCTCGAGCTAGTTTATTTCCATTTTTGTATGTAGCATATTTCAGTTCTTTGATATTAATGAAATGAGTTTTATTTTTGTTGCATCTCTATGTGTATGTGTATATTTGTATTTTGTTGCGTCCCTGCATAAGTCTAAATTAGTGGTATCAGAGTGGTATACTCTTTCTCTATTTTTCTTTGCATGTCCCCAACGAGATCAGGGTATAAGGAATTAGGGTTCGAACTGGTTGAACCTTTGGAAGACCAGCCTCGGAAACCCCAATGGCCTCCCATGGTGGAAGAAAAGAAAGAAAAGGAGGCAAGAGATCCTTTCAAAATACTGCTCAAGGAAGCCCTCGAGCAACAAAGGAACGCGATGATCGATAACTTTGCTTGGATCCTTCGGTGGCTACCCATAGGAGATGCATCTTCATCCAGCAGCCACTCTAGAGGTGCCACTCCTTTTAAGGTACAAGTTAACTTTGACATTCCCATATTTGAAGGCTAGATAGATGCAGTCGCCGTAGATAGATGGTTAAATCTGTTGGAAGGATACTTTTCAGTTCATAACTTTTCCAATCAGGAAAAGATTACTTTTGCACTCCTCAAAGTCACCCCACATGTCAAGGATTGGTGGAAAACCTACTGTGAACAAAAGGACGAGAGGGAATCCTCACTATTTTCAGCCGCACCCACTTGGAATTCTTTCCGAGACGCCATCAAGGAACAATACTACCCTGTCGAGAGCTATGAAGATAAATATATAAAGTGGACCACACTGCGGCAGGGGAGGGACCAAGATGTGTCAAAGTTCACAAATGTTTTCCATACCCTTCGCACAAAGATGGGTTTCAAGGATTTTGAGCAGCATTTGGTACTCAAGTACTGCGGATGTTTACACAAGTACATCTAGGACGAGATGGAGTTCCTGGATATCTCCTCGCATTGTGCTATTTATCGATACGCTATCAAGATCAAGCATAAATTTAAACAGAAGAAGCGAGACTTTGGATCTGCAAATCCAAAGCAAGGAAAGGTGCCCCCAAACAGCAGAACAAAGGACAAAGCCCAGGCGGGGCTACCCAAGACAGCTCGCCGAAGCCACAAGAAAAGAACAACACCATGAAGACAAAGAAGGACACAGGGAAATGGTGTGATTTCCATAAGAGCCCCACTCACAACACAAGTGAATGTCGAGAAAAGCAGTCACTGGTGGCCGAACTGAAGGCTTCCGAATCAGACGCATGTTCTGACTCTGAGTTAGAAACCGACAAGGGGAATGACAAAGGGAAGCAGATTATTGATGCGAAGCCTAGTGCCATCGTTGCCGCCACCAAGATCTAGAAGAATGAGCGTGAAGATCCAAAGGAGGGGGAGCAGCTCTTCCCCTCACAGAGGTGGGTGAAGTATTCTCTGCTGCAGTTCATTGTCGACAACGAGAGCCAAAAAAACCTCATTTCAGTAGAGGTCGTGAAGCGGCTGGGCCTATCGACCACAACACACCCTCAGTCATACACCATCAGGTGGCTTCACCAACGACGAGTTCTCCGCGTTAGCCAACAATGTCGCCTTCCCTATAGCATCAAGCCATTCACAGATGAGGTATTGTGTGGTGTTGCTCCTCTTGAAGTTTGTCATGTATTATTAGGCCAACCATACTTGTGGAAGCGGCATGTTGTCTATGTGTCTAGGCCTCACACTGTTATTATTACTTTGGGCAATAAGTTGTACAGGATACCAAAGGTAGCATTGTCTACGGCCATTTCTTTGATCACTGCGAAGCAATGCAGTAAGATCATTTCCCAAACCAGGAAATTTGTTTTCCTTATTATTTGCCCTCTGGACAAGAAGAAGATTGTGGCCACAGCCTCCAAACAGGGCTCCTCCGCACAGCAGTAGCAAATGGATAAGGTTGTGGAGGAGTACAGGGACATATTCACCTCACCCACAGGGGTACCTCTACACTATTAGGTCAAGCACTCCATCGATCTGACCCTGGCGCACCGATACCCAATGGATTGATCTATCGATGCTTTGTTCTAGAGAACAATGAAATCAAGAGGCAGTTCAGGAGTTGTTGCAGAAAGGTCATATTGGGACAAGTTCATCACCCTATGGAAGCTCGATCGTGTTGGTATAGAAGAAGGACGGGACCTAGAGACTCTGTATTCACTATCGGGCACTAAACAAGATCACTGTCTAGAATAGGTATCCAATCCCATGGATTGATGACATTTTGGACGAGCTTAAGGGGGCCAAATATTTCAACAAAATTGACATGAAGTTCGGTTAACACCAAGTACTGATTGAACCCTCCGATGTGTGGAACACTGCCTTCAAATCCAAGGAGGGCCTATTCAATTGGCTGGTCATGCCTTTCGGATTGACGAATGCCCCCGCAACCTTCATGAGGTTGATGGACGATATGTTGCGACCCTTCACCGACTCATTCGTGGTAGTGTATTTGGATGACATTCTAATCTTCAACCAGAGTTGGGAAGAGCACCTCCACCATATTCGACAAGTCCTCCAAACCTTGAGGCAACACAAGTTGTGTGTCAATTTAGAAAAATGCACTTTTGGTATAACCCAGGTTCAATATCTGGGGTACATCATTGATGAGCAAGGTGTGCAAGTGGACCCAGCCAAAACACAAGTCATTCGGGATTGGCTAGCCCCAACTACTCTAACAAAGCTCCGCAACTTTCTAGGTCTTGCAAACTTCTACTGCAGGTTCGTGTTGGGGTTCTCTCATATCACTTGGCCTTTGAGTCAATTCACCAAGGAAGGAGCGAAAGTAAAGTTCTTTTGGTTTGAATCCCAACAGAAGGCATTTGCCAAGTTGAAGCATCGCCTCTGCCCCGCACCAGTACTCACATTACCAGATCTGCAGCAACCATTTTAGATTGAGACAGATGCCTCCGACTATGCTATTGGTGCAGTTCTTACTCAGTAGTGGCATCCAGTGGCATATCACAGTGAAACACTTTCAGACATAGTCTAAAAGTATCCCACTTATGAAAAAGAGATGTATTCCATTGTGCAGGCCTATCGACAATGGAAGCATTACATTATGGGGAAGGAAACGGTCATCCACACAAACCACTGACCCATGCAATTCATACAGACAAGGGAAGTTGCAGAACAATTTTCATCAGAAATGGTCCACATACCTGCAACAATTCCATTTGAACATTAAGTAAAAGAAGGGAAACACCAACAATGTTGCAAACTGCCTGAATCGACCACTGGTCATGGCACTAACCACTGTGTTCGACTCTTGTGGGCACGAGACTGTGGGGTGGCGGCATCTTTACAAGAGCGACCCAAAATTCGGCAACACATACCAGACGCTCCTGAAAGGCAACAAAGTTCCAAATTTTCACCTCCAGGATGCACTGTTATGCCACCTAGGACACCTTTGTGTTCCTTCAAGCCATCATGCCAACATGATTTGGGAGGCGCACTATAGTCTAGTCGCTGGACATCTCGGAGTAGAGAAAACAGTGATAGTGTTGCAGAAGTATTTTTATTGGCCAAACCTTTGACAGGATGTTGGGAA
Organism: Pinus taeda; assembly: GCA_000404065.3. Taxonomy (NCBI): domain Eukaryota; kingdom Viridiplantae; phylum Streptophyta; class Pinopsida; order Pinales; family Pinaceae; genus Pinus; species Pinus taeda. The sequence continues at coordinate 42,619 of APFE030591868.1, read as the reverse complement.
GTACATCAAATCCTATGAAAAATTCTAAACAAAAATTCTATTACTGCAGCAACTGATTTATTTCACCTACTTATTATTCCCAATAAGTTATTTATGAAATCCCTCTAGTAAATATTAAAATAAATTCTACTGCAGATATCACACCATTATACAGAAACAAATATATGCACAAGAATCAATCACATCAACACAGTAATTTTTGGACAATTGTCCCTGGAAAAACCCAATGTGGGAAAACTGGTGCAGCAAAGGAGGGTTTTATTAATCTTCAACAACAATCGCTTTTACAAAAAAATTTACATAGACAATGGGAGAAAACACCTGAGACATTTCTCCGAGACTTTCTGACACCCTGGAGAGCTTCCTTTCTCTATTGCATCAACCCTGCGTTATTCTGCGTGGCTCTGCACAGCGTTACTCCCTCTCTGCGTCATCCCTACGTATCTCTGATCTGCATCTCCCTCTACGTTATCTCTCAGATTCCCTGCGTCACTTCTTCTGAGCTCCTTGAGTGCTGCTAATCCCCCCTCCTCCACCACCCTGCAACTCTCCCTCTGAAATCAATCTCCTTCTCTTTGAAGATCGATTTTCCTTGAGATACTGAGTATCTGCTGGTGTATCTCCCACTGACCCTCAAGCCTCCTCTTATACTTTTCCTGTTGAGTCTTCAACGGCCGAGATTAAGTCCCTAATCAATGGCTAAGATTAGATTTGGTTTGATCCTCGTCATTCAAAACCTTCTCACCCAGTTTTATATTAATACCCATTAATATTTTAATTTTCCTAAGTTTAGACTTAGGAACTCCATTAAAAATATTAATTATTTTAATATCCCTCCAACTGGATGGAATTTCCCAAAACGATTTCTCGGCTTTGGAGATATTATGTGCCTTAGCCTCCCCATCAATTTTCATGGCTAGAGCACATTCGATGCTACCACAAATCAACAGATCTTGCATTGCCTGCGACATTGCCAAATTGACCATCAAGAAGCAAGGCCTATATACTCCTCTTCCTACTCCTAGTCGACCTTGGAAATCCATCTTCATGGATTACATGTCAAGCCTTCCTTCTACTAAGCATGGCAAAGACTTTGTTTTCATGGTTGTCGATAGATTCTCTAAGATGGCCATTTTGGCGGCCTGCAAGAAGAGTATCACAGCAAAAGCCAGTGCTAAGCTCTTCTTTACATGAGTGTGGGTATACTTTGGGATCCTACAATCCATTATCTCAAATCGGGATAGCAGGTTGCTAAGTACATTTTGGTCAAGTCTCTGGTCGATGTTGGATACCAAACTAATGGCCAAATAGAGGTTGTCAACAGGATGATCGTACATATTATGCGCATGTACAACTTGAAGCATCGACGCACATGGGATGAAAGCCTCCCTTTTGTCTAGCACAGCTACAATAGAGCTCAACCGACCACAGCCCCTTTCAAATGGGATTGGGATTCCAACCATGTTAATTTCAGGTATGTTCTATGCTAAGAGCAATTTATTTCAATTTTCACAATTAGCTCCATATCTTTTCCAGATTAGCAATCACATCAACATTAAAGTAAATTGCAGATAGAACATAAACATAAATCGCAGAAGACAAGCCAAGACAAGAGCACACAAGATGTGGCGCTAGCCAGGGACAAACCCCAATGTGGGGAAACCCTTGATCAATTCTTCTTATATGTTCTTCAATAGTTCAGCAGAGAGAGAGAGAGAGATAGTATGTTTACAACGGAAGTCAACACTTTGACTTATTTAGATAAGAGCATAGATCATCTCTAAGAAGATGATACATGAGATCAGTTGAAGACATGCTGCTTCAATTAATTCTCCAAGGTGACTCCTTCACCTATCGTTGTGTTGTGTTTCATCATCATGTTGCCCCTCACTGTGCTACACCATGTTGCACCCATCATCACTATGTTTCATCTCATCACGCTTCATTAATTATGACTGTACCCATCATTGTACTGCATTAGGTGCAATTGTTGCACCATGTTGCCATCCTGACCTATGTGTTGGCTGCACCTTGCTTGCTTGTTGTCCTTAGCATGCTTGTTGTTGCATGCTAGCTGTAACATTGCATGCTTGGTGTATTTGCTGCTAAGTACCATACCCTTGTCCCAATGTTAGTTAGTTGTCCCTTGCATGCTACTCTCCTTCGGAAACAGACGCTCGGGCTGTTTCGACAGTTCTGGCTGTTCCAGCAGTTCCCAGCAATTCCGGCTATTCCCGGCGGTTCTGGCAGTTCCGGTTGTTCCCGGAAGTTCCAGCAGTCCCGACAGTTTCGGCTTTTCCAGTAGTTCCGACTTTTCCAGCAATTCCGGTAGTTCTGGGTTTTCTGGCAGTTCCAGCTTTTCCGGTGTTTCCAGCTTTTCTGGCAGTTCCGGCTTTTCCAACTTTTTCGGCAATTCCGTCTTTTCCGGCAGTTCAGGCTTTTTCGGCTTTTTCGGTAGTTCCGGCTTTTCCGGCTTTTATGGCAGTTCCGACTCTTCCGGCAATTCCGATTTTTCCGGTTTTTTCAGCTTTTCCATCTTTTCTAGCTTTTCTGGCAGTTCCGGCTTTTCCGGCAATTCTGGCTTTTCCGGCTTTTCCTGCTTTTCTGGCAGTTCCAACTTTTCCGTCTTTTCCAGCGTTTCCGGCAGTTCCGGCTTTCTACCCTCTCGATCAAGGCAATGTTATTCCTTAGGATCTCTCCTCCTACTAAAACCAAAAGACAGGTAGAGAGAGGAAGAGATCCCAAGTGTATTGAAATGACTTGAAGGCCACCTCTGTTTATACTAAAACGTTGAGCACATGTGGGGTTTATTTGGTTGTTGGCCAACCTTGACGAATTGTCTTATAATGAAAATAAATTCATAACTCCATGAATACTTATCAGAATTGGATGATCTTTAGATCAATCCTACACCTCTCGATGAGAGGGATCCAAGAAAAATATCAACTACCATAAATAAGATGACGCACATGGAGTTTGGCCCTAGTTTCCAATTTTAACACTCCCTCTCAACTAGGGAGAACTCCATTCGTTGATCCATATGTCCGACTGTACTATCTCTGCCATCAGTGCCCTGCACTGCTCTGATCTGCTAAGCTCTGCTTTGATCTGCTGAGCTCTGCTCTACTGAACCATGAAGTCAGTTTCATCTGAAGAGAGTGCGTCACATCACTCTTACTGACCTAAAGTCAATTTTATTGATCCCAGATCAATATCACAAGAGTGTCTCAAACCACTCATAATGATCCTAGATCAATGTCACAAGAGAGTGTCTCAAACCCCTCATACTGATCCCAGATCAATGTCACAAGAGAGTGTCTCAAACCACTCATACTGATTCCAGATCAGTTTCATTCATCCCAGATCAATGTCACAAGAGAGTGTCTCAAACCCCTCATACTGATCCCATATCAATATCACAAGAGAGTATCTCAAACCACTCATACTGATCCCAGATCAGTTTCATTGATCCCAGATCAATGTCACAAGAGATTGTCTCAAACCCCTCATACTGATCCCAGATCAATGGAGGTCATTCTAGCATAGGGAGTACGATAAATACAGCGATGCGTCCATCGATAGTACTACTATGGTCCCTATCCTCATTTCCCTCCTCATTGATCAGATGAGAGGTACTTCCCATGAGTCCCAGACTGCATGGGTAGGATGCCTCGACAAGAGAACTAATCATCCTGTCCACAAGAGAACGAATCATCCTTTCAGTGGATGCCACAAAGAACTAATCATCCTGGCCCACAGGAGAACTAATCATCCTATTCCATAGTGGCCACGGAGAACAAATCATCCTGGCCCACAGGAGAACTAATCATCCTGTTCCATAGTCGCCACAGAGAACAAATCATCCTGGCCCACAAGAGAACTAATCATCCTGTTCCACAGTTGCCATGGGAGAACTAATCATCCCGGCCCATAGGAGAACTAATCATCCTGTTCCACAGTTGCCATGGGAGAACTAATCATCCCGGCCCA
>APFE030591868.1:2996-38538 GCA_000404065.3 Pinus taeda | reverse complement strand
ATGAGAGGGTCTGCACCTGTCAGAAATAGGTCGTCCTCATAAGGTGTCGGTATGAGAGGTCTATCATCCACAACCTTTGGGTAATGGTTTGGATCGGTTTCACTCCTAGTGAATATCAGCTTCATCAGACAGTTGTCAATCCTCTCATACTACACCCGGGATGTTTTGCTTCAAGCCATAGAGGGCTTTCTTCCACCTGTATACATGAGATTCCCGATCATGAATCTCAAACTCCTCGAGTTGTTGCAAACCTATGGACCTGTTGCATGAGGGGAATGGTCCCCTTATAAGATTTTCCTTTGATACATCTCAGACATGTACCTTCATGCTCTACTTGAATTCAGACATCCCTATCACCATTTGACTCACATCTGGTAGGGCCCCATAGGTGTCTACCTCCGGTGTTATAGATACAATATGTTAATTGACATGATCCCCAATGGACCATCCTGCAACTTGATACAAATTGCCAACCCTGAACCCATGAGAAAAAGTATCTTTGAAATTTCTACCTTTTAACACGTACCTTTCCATCGATGAATGCCACCCTGAAACCTTTGACTTCCATTTCTGAGATGGACACCAGCCTCCAAGTTCTTCTTGCGATTAGGTACATAAAACAGATTCTTGTAAATGAATAGAGTTACCCTCATTCAATTGAGGGGTAGCATTCCCTACACCCTTTCCGGGATAGGTGGCATCGGCTCCAACTATAATCCCACGATTGTTTCCATCTCTACCAAATTAAAGAGTGCACCCATCTATCCGATGAAGTGCCTTGAAGCACTACAATCAATAAGCCAGATTCCCAAAGAATCTGAAGGAGAGGGCCAATACTAGATAACGCTTCTTTATCTTATCAAAAACAACATTTGATTCTTCATACCTGGGGTTCCTTGCTTTCTATGAAGAGTCAGCCATTTCCTTGATGACCTGCATTACCTGTCATTCCTTTGATCCTTGAAGATGTCCCTGGAATGATTGTTATCATCGTCAAGTGATGTGTCCCTGCCATTCGGACACTCCTTCGCATAATGGCCGAACTAGTTATCTGCCTTTCCTTCCACCCTGAGATCCAGTCTTCCAATGAAGTGATCTTTAGGTAGGCCATATTCCACTACGCCATTATGATCATATTCTCTGCTTCAACTTCACCCTTGGTGATTTTGAAGAGGGATGAGGAATCTAGTGATCCTTTTGTCCTTTCCCAACTGTCTTTAGTGGTTTCTCTTTCACTCTTGCTTGGGCATTGTCTTTACCTCAGCTCTGATACCATGTTAATTTTAGGTATGTTCTATGCTAAGAGAAATTTATTTCAATTTTCACAGTTAGCTCCATATCTTTTCCAGATTAGCAATCACATCAGCATTAAAGTAAACTCAGATAGACATAAACATAATTGGTAGAAACAAGCCAAGACAAGAGGAACAAGATGTGGCGCTAGCCAGGGACAAACCCCAATGTTGGGGAAACCCTTGATTAATTCTTCTTATATGTTCTTCAATAGTTCCGAGAGAGAGAGAGAGAGATAGTACGTTTACAACAGAAGTCAACACTTGACTTATCAGATAAGGCATAGATCATCTCTAAGAAGATGATACATGAGATCAGTTGAAGACATGCTGCTTCAACTAATTCTCCAAGGTGACTCCTTCACCTATCGTTGTGCTGCATTTCGTCATCATGCTGCACCTCACCGCGTTGCACCATGTTGCACTCATCATCACTATGTTTCATCTCATCACGCTTCATTAATCATGACTGTACCCATCACTATACTGCATTATGTGCCATTGCTGCACCATCTTGCCATCCTAACCTATGTGTTGGCTGCACCTTGCTTGCTCGTTGTCCCTTGCTTGCTTGTTGTCCCTAGCATCCTTGTTGTCCTTAGCATGCTTGTTGTTGCATGCTAGTTGTCCCTTGCATGCTAGTTGTAACATTGCATGCTTGGTGTATTTGTTGTTAAGTACCATACAACTGTCCCAATGTTAGTTAGTTGTCCCTTGCATGCGGCTGTCCTTCGGAGACAGATGCTCTGATTGTTTCGCAGTTCCAATAGTTCCAGCTGTTCCCGGCAGTTTCGGTTGTTCTCGGTAGTTCCAGTAGTCCTGGCAGTCCCGGCAATTCCGGAATTTCCAGCTTTTCCGGCGTTTCCGGCTTTTCCGGCAGTTCCGGCTTTTCCAGCAGTTCTATCAGTTCCGGCTTTTCTAGCAGTTCCGGATTTTCCGGCAGTTCCAACTTTTCCAGCTTTTCTAGCAATTCCGGCTTTTCCGGTTTTTCCAGCTTTTCCGTTTTTTTCCGGCTTTTCCGGCAGTTTCGGCTTTTCTGACTTTTCTGGCAGTTCCGGCTTTTCTGGCAGTTCTGGCTTTTCTAGCTTTTCTCGCAGTTCCGACATTTCCAGCTTTTCCGACAGTTCCGGCTTTTCTACGTTTTCTGGCTTTTTCGACATTTCTGGCTTTTCCGACTTTTCCGGCAGTTCTGGCTTTTTGCCCTCTGGATCAGGGCAACGTTATTCCTTAGGATCTCTCCTCCTACTAAAACCCAAAGACAAGTAGAGAGAGGAAGAAATCCCAGTGTGTTAAAATGACTTGAAGGCCACCTCTATTTATACTAAAACGTTGAACACATGTGGGGTTTATTTGGTTGTTGGCCGACCTTGACGAATTGTCTTATAACGCAAATAAATTCATAACTCCATGAATACTTATCGAAATCGGATGATCTTTAGATCAATCCTACACCTCTCGATGAGAGGGATCCAAGAAAAATATCAACTGCCATAAATAAGATGATCCACATGGAGTTTGGCCCTAGTTTCCAATTTTAACAAACCACTATGTCCCATTGATGTGGCCATACTATTTGTAGCTACTCAAGCAGAAGCTGACAGGGCTATCAGCTTCGTTGAGCACATTCAACACATCTGCTAGCAAACCCATGACATATTAGACAAAGCCAATGCTAAGTACAAGCATCAACATGATCAACATCTAGTGCCACACAAGTTCCAAGTGGGCGACAAAGTTTGGCTACATCTGCAAAAGGAACGCCTCGTTCGGCCTCACCGCAAGCTTTGCCCACTCTGATATGGTCCATACATCATTACCAAGGTTGTAAGGGGCAATGCTTGCGAGCTTAGCATTCCACCGTTCCTTGGCTTGCACCCAGTATTCAATGCGGACTGCCTTCGATCATACTTTCCACCATCGTTGGACACATTCGACATTGCAGAAGAACTCACACCAACGGAGTTAAACCCATACTACATGGAACAGGCCACAACTGATCAGATCATGGACATGCAGATCAAGAACACTCGCCAACAAAGGATCAAGCTATATCAAGTTATCAAAGCGGGCCAACCCCTTCACCAAGGACCAAGTTCAACAGAAATCTCCTCACCTCATGGAAGCTCTGCATGCAATGGGGACCATTGCTTCCTAAGGAGGGAGGACTGATCCAGGTGGATATTGGTGGCCACCCGCCTATTCCACCAAGACCTCCAGTCAGTTTCATCAGTTTCCTTGGTTATAGCAGCATTTACTATTTTTAGTAGTTTTTTGGGTCCTGAACTTCCGTAGCAGTTTTGACCCCCTAAACAACGTTTTTTTGAGGTTTGCAACAAGCTACGACTATGGGCCTACAGAAAACATTGTAGCACTCAAATAGATCTTTCCAACGAGGTATCGTACGTGCCAAACGAAGATAATATGACCGAGTTACGACCCTGGGAAGTTGGCTACCCAACTAAACCCAAAGGGGCCCACAAACTTTTGGCATTACATCTCCTGGGGTTAGGGTTTTGGTTGTTTTGGGTTTTCCCTTGTTGTTCAATAATAACAAGGCCCTTGAGCTTCATTGTAACATAGTTCAGAGGCATGTAGCCTCCACATCTCTTTTCAGAGATAAGCTACCATCGCCCTAGCTAGTTTATTTCCATTTCTGTATGTAGCATATTTCAATTCTTTGATATTAATGAAATGAAGTTTTATTTCTACTGCATCTCTATGTGTATGTGTTTATCTACATTTTTTTGCGTTCCTGCATAATTCTGGATCACTAAATCTACAATTAGGAGACAACTTAAACGGAGAGGGTAGGGATCAAAGTGACAGCCCCTACCCAGAGTGTTGTTGCAATTTGGTGTACAATTTGAGCAACAACATTTTCTAGCGTCGTTGTCGGAGATAGAATTTTCTATTCTTGGGCTTTATGACATTTCATTCGCACCTTAATCTGACACCGTCACAACATTTTCTGGCACCGTTGCCGAGGAATAACCTTGTGGTCCTTGGTTTCCACGACATCTCTTCTTTTATCATCATCCCTTAACCCAGCATTGCCACAACATTTTTTGGCACCAGGGTGTAATTTCCCTATTTGGGTGGCGACTCCACTAATTCATCCATTCACAAGAGCTTATACTAAAAGAAATCCTGGTAGCTTGGTTAACCTCGCTATTGATCCTGAAAAGGTTCTTAGAGCTCTGTTAAACAAATTACATTCTAGTAAGCACCTGTTTTTTCCCTGATATCCATCATGGACTTGTTTGCTCCTTACAACTGTGGCAACATTCAAGGTCAGCCTCATGGTCTCCTAGATTCTAGTTTGCATGAGATGCCCACTTTCTAGGGGAATAATGCAATCAGTGTTGAAACACATCTCAGAGGATTCACAACCTTCTTAGTGAAGCATACTTCTAGAGTTGCCTGCAATCATGAGGATATTAAGATGAAGTTGTTTGTTGCAATGGACTAGTATTTGGATAGGCCTAACAACTCCTTTGATTCTCTACAAGCCATTATCAATTCCTTCAAAGATAAGTATGGAGATAAAAGGGAAGGGAGATATTTTCGTAGAACCATCACAACATAAAGAAAAATGAGAACGAGACTGTTGATGAATTTAATAAGAAATTTACTGGCATTGTCAAGGAGATGCATCAAGATTATAAACCAACGAATAAGTCTTTGCTAGAATATTATCTAGATGCATTCATGGTTGACACTTCTTATGAGCTAAGGTGTGCTAAACCAAAAGATTTAAAAGTTGCTCAAACTTTAGCTGAAGAATTGGAAAAGGATTAAAAAAAACATCTGGGAAGTCTGAGATTCCTGTCTTTGAAAGAGGTCCAACTAATGCTAAGGCTAAGGAAGTTAAGGAAGTAGACCATGATCCTATCAAGGAGTTAACTCAATTGATTAAAGAAATGAAAATTGAACATGCTAGAGAAATGAATGCCATGCAAGCTAGGGTAATTCAAATGGAGAGATCCCAAGCTCAAAATATTAACAATAATAGGGGTAATAATAATACATGGCCAAAGAAGAATCCTTCAAATGAGCAAAGGCCGCTTAATCCTCTGGAATCTACCAACATTGTTGATCAACCTATGCCATTCTGTAGAGCCTGTGAGAGTTTTCACGAAGAAAGCTCTCCCGCTTTTGCCAGAAGAATCCTAGATGAGGGAACAAGTGAACAAATAAACATAATTAGTCAAGAGGTTCCTTTGTCTACAGAAGAAGAAGATTGTTGTATGGAAATGATCCCTCATATTTCACCATCAATAATTTCAATGATCAAAAGGATCCCATTACGCAAATATATGGAGAAAAGTCGTCTCAAGATTAGATCTTAGAAATTGCTCGAAGTAAGGGGTACACATATCAAAAGAAAAGTAAAGATCAGAATTAGAACAAGCAATAAGTTGCCTCTAAAACTTTTCATTCAAAACTAAAGATTGATTGGGTCACATGGATAAATAATGCAAAAATTATTGTCCCATTCTTGGAGCTTCTAAAGATTCCTTCTCAAAGAGCTGCATTTCTGTAGGCCATACGCAAATCTCAGCAAGATAAGATAGAAGACCGCCATAAGGATGAAGAAATAAAGTTAAGGGATTTGAACTATTATATGATGAATGAAGATCATCAGCGTTTCTTTCTAACTTTGATGGTAAATGATCATTTGTTACACAATTGTATGTTAGATTTCGGAGCTTCAACCAATGTCATGACTAAGAAAGTTATGGACCAATTGAACTTGAGAATATCCAAGCCTTGTCATAATATTTGTTCCATAGATTCGAAGAAAAATGAAGTTCTTGGCATAATCAAAGATTTGCAGATCTTCTTCACAAACTTCACATACAGGATTATCACTATGGATATCGTTGTTATTGATGTGCCAAATGTATGGGGGATGCTTTTGTCAAGGAAGTTTGAAGTTAATCTTGGAGGTTGCATCCAGTTAGATCTATTCTATGCTATTATTCCTGAGGCAGAAGGTCGTATGGTCAGATTATACAAAGAAGTTGAGAGAAGGCATCATGTTGATAACCCAAGGAGCCTTGATAGTGAAGAAACTGAAGCACAATGACATCCTACAAAATACAATGCAGTTGTAACTGAGTTCTTTCATCCTATCCAAGATTCTACCCCATCTCATATCACAAGCAGAAGGAAGAAAAGCAGTTTTGATGAGGACATGCGGTAAAACACTGAGAACCTTCATCAGCCCAAAAGAATCAAGATTCAACGGGGGACATCGGACAAGCAGCCAATGGATCCACTTGTCAACAAGCAACTTCTCTAGATTGAGCCACAAGGATGACATAAGATGCCATGGGGCATCCTTTGTGTTGTATCTCTAACCCTAATCTCTTAGGTAGGTTTCATTTCTAATAGAATTGTATTTCTGTCATTAGATTATCTTTATTTCAACATTTATGTTTTATGTTTTATGTTTCATTGTTAGAATAGGATTTCTATTTCTGGAATAGATGATTTCATATTTGATATATATATGATGATTTTGAATTAGAGTGGGTATTTCCCTTATGCTACTTTGTTTTCTTAAATACAGGATTCTGGATTCTCACATTCCTTCGATGAAGCAATGTGTCCCAAATAGAGCCAGATGTTAACCATTTACATGTCAACAATCCGAGAAGCAGAGTACAAACCAGTGGAGAAATTTTTTCAAAGATCATTGTCATCATTTAACGTCATTTTTATCATTGTAAACCCAAATTCTGCTTTTTATGCTGTAAAAGATTTTAGTATTACTACTAAGCTATGTAATAACACCTAGGTAAGCCTATGATTCTTCTCAAAGGATTTTATCCTAGGGAGTTTTTTAACCTCCTCGAGTTATGTGTGTTTGTAAACATAGATAATCGACAGAGTTTTTCTCCCAGATATACCCCAAAGCTAGGGTGGAATTCGTTGACAAGCTCTTAGGTGAGTCCTAGTGTTTATCGAGTCTATGTATTTTTCATATTAGATCATGTGTCTTGTTGCAGAATTGGGTAAACTATTGGGGGTCTATGTTAAATATGTATTTCCCCTTCTAATGGTTGATATTGTAATTTTTTATGTAAAAGTGTATCTAGAAATAATTTAGAGCATGGTTACTCATATTTAGACACCATGGCTAAACTATTTTATTATAGATACACTTGAAGCGTGGAAAAATATTTATTCCCCTCTATAGTATTTTAATTAGTTTTTCTGGAAAAAATAAAAGGAAATAATTAACCAAAAAATTAATTATTTTTTAGTCATGCTGTCGCCCGAATTGTACAGGCATCGTGACAATCGCTCAAGGTGGGGGTTGTCACTCTGATCCCCACCCACTCTGTTCTAGTTGTCTCCCAACAACAGGGTATGCGGGGTAGTCCCTATGAAATGAGGTGAAGAAAGACAAGTTGGGAATCAACTCGCCTGGGAGACACGGATGAGTGGCCTAGCCACTTGGTTGACTTTGAGCAAGATTCTTTATTAGATTAGATTTTCGAGTATGAGACCAGTGCCTTATGAAGTCACAATTCTTGCTTATTGTAAATTGAAACCAAGTAACCGGATGGACACCCACTGCTTAAATGATTGGCTAACCTATATGATGTGCAAATCATAGGATCTATGTGTGATGCAATGATCTTGGTCATTTTTAGTTATATGTCTAGTCTAAATAGAACCTCTTCCTTAACTGTTTTGAGAAACAGTCTTCAGAGTAGGTTGTGAAATAGAAGCCAACGGGAAACAGGCAGTGGCTTGATTAATGATACCTCCCCCTGTGTTCCGCCCACCCAGTGCCTACGGCGCTGTAGAGACTGTGGCTCTGACGACTGCAAGGTCACTGTGTTAACCACTAAGAAGAGTTGAATCTCTCAAGCTAATTGAAAAAAGATTGCCCTAGATCTCTATCAACCTAGCTTATGCTAGGAGGTAAATTTTAATGCAAGCTAGAACTAGGATGTTTGTGCAAAATATTATGAGTGAGACTTTTAGGTAAGATTACTTGAGTACTTAGTTATTTTTTACCCCAATTATGATGTTAAGTACTTCACAATGTTTAGAAAAGGTAATCTCAACCAAAAGACAAGTGTTGGATTTTAACAGTGCCAACAAGAGATAAGATATCCACAAGATGCAATTGCTTAATGAATATAGACCCCCAATTGATAAACAATAGAGCAACAGTTAACCCAATGATTCAGTATGATACGCATGTTACCACTCAAACTAGCAGGGGACCTAAAAGGGGTTCCTAAGAGGGCAACTCACTGGTGGAGGTGTAGCCCACTGTCACCACAACTAAGTCTCCCTACTCTTTACGGACTTTCACCGATGGGAGGAGTCTTGGTAGAGTAAGGATCAATTTGTAAAGTAGATATCAATGGTTAGGTGAGAGGTGACCCTGAAAACCCTTTCCCAAGGATGGAGTGAAAAATGGAACTTGCTTTCTCTTTAAGCAAGGGACTTGGTCCACCAGGGGTAAGGGGTGAGGATTGGAGGGTTGAGGGACAAAGAATAGGCTTATAAAGGAGTTTCTCAATCCCTATAATCCTTGGAAACTTGGAATCCCAAATGGTCTTTGCCAAATAGTCTTTATTGAGAAGTGGGACCACACTGGGCCAAGTGGACGCAACCCAGGTTCGGGGATGGAATATAGCAACCAATGATTTTCCTATCCTGGATAGGCGAGGGGAAAGGACCAAACAAGAATATTTACTTCAAAAGGTTGAATTGATCCTATTAGTATCTAGCCTTGGGGAGGCCTAGGCAAAATTCGGTCCTAGAGCTAGGGCTTGTGATTCCCGGAAATTCCACCACCAAAATGGCCTCAAATTTGGAGGAGGCGGAGGGGACCCACCAGCGCAGTAGCCTAGAGGAGATCGAAATTTTTCCTTGGGCCAATTGCTGGGAAATTGACGCCCTAGGTGACCCACTAGGGTTAGACTAGGGAAAAAGGGGGAAAATGGTGAAAAGAGAGTTAATGTGATCACCCTTTTTATGGAACCAGTGCCTAATTCACTTGGGAATATGGAGTCAAGGATGGTAATGAGGAACTTGGATTCTTGATCAAGGAGGCCTAGAAAGTCAACTTCATCCAAAGTAGATAGTGAGAAAAGAAAAGCAACTTTCAAGCATTTAGACTTTAAAGCAAATGATGCAAGCTTCTCGAGATAAATAATCTCTAGGACATTTCATTCACATAACATTGGCCCATACATTTAGTGACTATAACTTTGCTCAATTCCACATTACAATAATGCAGCAACTAGCCCTAATTTTAGCCGTATGCAGCAACAAGAATAACAACGATAAAAATCACTTACAACATTATAGAGTATATCCAACCAGCAATTCGTTTGTGTAAAAAAGCTCCAAGATAAAAGAAATAGCCCAAACCCATGCATCAAAATTCATCCATCTCCAAAAGTATCCTCCAAGGAAAAAGTGTGAAAATTCTCTATGAGTAGAGAGATCCCAAGTCAAGTGATGATGATAAATGAATGATCTAACATCAATTTATAGCCTCCTAAGGAGTTCGAATTAGCCTATGGGCGCCTAAAGATAAAATAATGTGCAAATAATAACTCCTAATGGTGTCAAGCCCACCATACTAGCTCATAATGTAAAAATAAGCCTCACAAGGGGCCAAATAATAATGTATGCATATCGTAGGGCCCTCCAAAGGCTCAATAACATCCTAAAGTGCCATATTGAGGAATAAATTCCTCGGAATATGATGGATAAGGGGGTGGCCCCTTGTTCTCCAAGTGGTAGACCTATGGTGCTCTCGGTGGGTTTGAGGGCACATCAATGACCCCATGGGTCTCCATATGAATCGGAGATGTTTGTAGATCCTCTGCAATGGTCCAGGTGATGAAATGGATGCTTCCATGACATCGTATAAGAGTTGGGACCCCTGTTAAGATTGTGGGGCTCCTGTGGGAGCCTACTGGGCATAGTGTACCAATCATGTCACCATCATCCCAAAAGAGGATCGCTAGTAGTTTCTGAACATCCATGAAGATCTGTGGAGTGTTGTTTGCTGTTGTGGAGGCCCATGGCTCTCTATGCACGCCCTACACGTGCCAATGTGGACCTCTGGGGGGACAGGATCCCATATAGGGAAGCCAAACCTAAATGGAAACCACCTGCAATCTTGCATAAGATCCGATGCGTCCCCTAGGCTTCCAGTACAATCAGTGATTAGAATAATTGAGTAAAGGAGCTTACAAACCATGGATAACAAAGTGGGTACTTTATAATGGCATGCCCTTCCGTAGTGGGCTTTGGCATGTGCTAGTGTCTCCAAACTCCAAAGGGGCTTCGCCAAGTACCTTATTAGGTGGTTTCAGCCCTTAGAGGGGATAGTATGTCTGAGGTACACCCTTTTAATGGGGGTGGCAAGTGACAAATAAGTGAGATGGAATAGGGAATGAGAGGGGCAACCCTGGGCCACATAATGGGGCATAGGGGTAGCTAGATAAGGGGAAACCCACACTTGGGTATATAATGTATAAGAGGGAGGAGTTGTGGTACATGAGGTGCCTCGTCCTTGATTTTTCCACCCTTATTTATATGCCTTTTGCCTTTTATGAATTTTTATTTAGTTAACTGCTCGGGGCTTAAAGGACAAGAGCATGATGTGTATAATGTAGCAGTGATTACCCCTTTTGAGGTAGGGCGGTTCATTTCCCTCCAGGGGTTAGGACAATCATAGAGGAGGCTCATCTAGGGCCTATGGAACCAGGGTGATGGTCATGGATGGGATAGAGCTCATGTGTCGGCTTTTGCCCACGTGCTAACTATTTTTGTCCCAATCATCTTTTGCATTTTGTGGTACAACTTCCTGTTAAACGTGACCATTTATGTTTTTCACTTTTCCTTTTAATTGCTTCAACTTCCGAGGCATCATTCTAGACCTGACCCAAGGTGGGGGCAAGTGGGTAGGGAGGCTAGCCCTATGTGGACCCAGAATGGGAATGTGGAACCAGGCGGGAGAAAAGATGAATGGGGGTATAGTGAGTGGAAAGGGAGTGATATGTGCAGATAAAGGAGCGGGACCACGAACCCAAAATCGTGTTGAAGAATCTAGGGTAGTTACAGTCAATTATATTCTTCTTGCATGATAACTATTTGTGAGGTGTTTTCAATTTTTCTTCTTATTCCAATCTTCACTTATTATTATTAGAGTGTGTCTTCTTTAGTTCAACAAATAGCTACCAAAACAAAGAGACAAGAACACAAGGTGTTGGTATCCTACCAGGGCCAAAACCTCTACCTTTTGGAGAGGAAAACCTGCACGAAATTCTTCTTATAGAGATTCTGATTGACGAATACCAAGACCACGAACCTTGAACTACTAGGCCACTCCAAGACCAAGACATCAATCCTCTTCTTCATCACTGTTGAGATCATCATCATTACTATCGCTTCATCTTAGTTATCATTACTGCACCTTCACTGCAATATTCATTATAACAACCGGATCATTACTGTTACTTCATTGTCACATCTTCACTGAGATCTTCACTATTCTTTTACTGAGATCATCTCTACGCTTTTACTGAAATCATAACTATAACACTGAGATCTCAATATTGAGATATATATAGATATATATCCATGACAGTTGCACCGAGATCTTTTCAGGATCAATACTGAGACCGAGATCATGATTTCGTTCAGGTGGTATGACTTGTTCATTACCAATATGTCGAGACAGAGTATGCTGCGAATGCGTTACTGTGGGATCACAGTTGTACCGAAACAAAGATCATAAATATACCGAGACAGTGAGTGTTTTCCTTCCTTGCACTGAGATCTTTATTGACATAACTAGGTCGAGACTGTTAGTATGTTGAGAGTGTGTCCACAAGCATGCCGAGACAGAGGAGCTTGCTTTAGTGATCTTAGTATTAGAATGTCGAGACAATTAGGAAGTCGAAATTGTAAGGAGACTGGAACTGTGATCATCGTGACTGAGTTCCTCTTATTGCACCGAGATCATCATTATACTAAGATTGTAATTACTCTAAGGTACTCGAGATGACGTTCTCCTATCAAGCGTATTTTAGACCTCTGTCTCCATCCATATTGATTTAGAGAATCTGATTTCCTATTCTTCATTATGCTCATCAACATATACAAAGGAATCTAAGTTCCTATTCTTCACTGTGACCATCGAGATATATAGAGGAATCCGAATTTCTTTCTTTTTTGTGGTGACCCTTAGCCGCATATATATAGTGGTGATGTCTCCATAATAAGACGACGTGTGCAAGTGGACTATTGTGTCTTTATTATGAGCCAATACGGTTGTTCTCTTCATTGTTTTACTAGTTGATGTCTTCAGAAGGATTGTTTTGATCTTGGAGGGCCTTTTAGACTAGTATACATTTACACATAGGCTCAAGAAGAGCTCCTTATATATGTCTTTGACTCTTTTACTTTCCTAGACCTACGAAATGAGCAAGAAACTCATTCTTATAATTTACGAAAATAATATTTCTTTTTCTTGACAAGTACAAAGATCAAAATTACATTTGTAAATACTGAACCTAGTTACACTTTCTTCAACACTCCCTCTTAACTAGGGAGGTATTCATAATGTTACTTGGTCATTCTCAATCTGAAGAATTTCTCATAAGAAGAATCAGATTGGTAACCCATATATATAGTGTTGACCGCTGCGTGTCAACTACCCATAGCAGTACACCCCCTTTTCTTCGCAAAAAAGGGATAGCGCTTGATCAACATGTTCGTGCCATTCGACAGTCATCGTCGACCTTGATCATATTAAATTGTAAACCCAGTCTGCATTTTGAATTGTAAATAATCTTAGCAGAGCTAAGTCATGTATGTAAATTGCTTAGGTGGACCTAATTTTCTAGTGATAATCTGCATTCCGGAAGGTTTTTCGTCTCACCGATCCATGATCGGCAAAGTTTTCCTTCAACCTGACCCCAAAGCCGGAATGAATTTTGTCATTAGAGTCTTAGGAGAATCCTAGTGTGTTAATCTACTAGATTATGTTTGGTCGCAGGACTGGGTGGTCTATGAGGGTCTATGTCAAAGAGCTTTTCCCCCTTGAAGATGTAAAAATTGTAAAAGTCATGATGTAAAGTGTCCTGAGGGTTAAGAAATGTTTTAATCCCCTCATGGGTCTTAAGTCCTAGGTCCTAGGGAAATTTTTCCAAAGGTTGAGTTTGAGGATCCATAATAAAATAATAAAAATAAATAATAATAATAAAAAATTTAAATTAAAAATAAATAATAAAAAATTCAATAAAATAAAAACTTAAAAATAATAAAATAATAATATTTTGAGAATTTCAAATTTTAAATGCATTAAAAATTCGACGGATGAGATTAAGAGATATCTTGATCCTCATCAACGGTCAAGATCGTTTTGACGTGGATCGCTCAAACTAGCCGTTGGGAATTTTTCCTTTAAATAGGGTGCTAGGGGTCATTTGATAGAAGATATTGGATCTGAGTCTTGTGCTGAAGAAGCTCTCTTGTAAACTTTTCTGGTGCTAATAAAGAAAGACTTTGGGGTCAAAAGCTTGCTGGTGTTACTCTCTTGAAGTGCTGTGAGCCATTTCGTTTTCTGCATATTTTATTTTTCAGCCATTAATAATAGCTTAATGAAGAGTATTGTTGAGCATAGGTATCTTGTTCACATGCTAGGCTTTGAATGCTATTAGGGTTTCTGAAGTAATGGCAGGTATCTCCATTGTTTTTGATATGTAGTACTGCTTTTTCTCTCTTTATTGACGGTTGAAGTGAGCTGTGCAGGAAACCCTTGAAACCAGCGGGTGTTTGGGGAAGTTCTCGGCTGAACCAGCCAACTCCCGCAAGCACTTTTTGCAGAGCCCAACTAATTTTGATCCTGGGTTAATCATTTAGTTTGTTTTATTATTTGCATGAGAGATTTCTAAATCATTTCATTAGCAATCTGAAGTTTTCCAAAAACATTTTGATGATAACTGACAAATTTGGCTTTGTAGAGCTATAAATTTTGAAATTTTTGATCGATTTGCAAGGTTTCATTTTAAGTTTTTTGCATATATTTTCCGGATTTTTATTTTCCATTTGCAGGTTTGAGATAAATTCTTGTGGAAAATTAGTTCTTCTTGTTGCAGGCTCTCTGTTTTGGTTGTTCAAGGGTTCTAAATATTGTTGCCTTCGGACCTATAATTCATTTGTGAGGGTTTGATCTGCAATAAATTGAAGATAAAAGCTCAGGTAGTTTCATCAAGGTTCCTGGATAGTATCTACTTGAATTGTGAGCTGCCTGGTGGGGTTTGCCAGAAATACCACACAGCCATTTACAAGATTCTTTACCATTTCTGCAATTGTTTGTCAACCCATTCTGCAAATTGCTTACCCAGCTCTTCCATCACTGCCTTTGAGGTGCCTTCAAGTTTATCACCTGCAGCTCCCATCATTGCTCCAGCCGCAGTCGTTTCTCTTTCCACGCATTTTTCTTTTCTCCGTCCTCTCATCCCTCACGTGAATCCCCCTCATCTCCAGCATTTCGTTTTTTTTTAAATCCTCACGCTGGCATTTATCCACGTAGCCATCTCCATTGATGTGGCTTCTCAACCCACAACCCTGTGCAAGCAGCAAACAGTGAATTGGTTTCAGTACGCAGAAGTCACCATTGGATGAGTATTCGTATGATTTGCTTGCTTGCGTCCATTCCACCTGTCGTCTCAGCTCCAACCTCCGTCCGCAGCCTTTCAAGTCCCCACGCAAGCTTGCAAAAAAAACACAAAACGATTTTGTGGGTTTGCACGCAGTTCTGCTCCAGTCAGTCTCACGTTGTTTCCTGAAGCTCTATCTCTTTTGGCCTGTCAAGCACGCTGACATTCATGCATTTCAACCTCGGATAGATGGGTTTGTATCTACGCAGTTAAACGGTGAGCCAGACGCGTGAAGTTTTCCTCTTACCTTTCGTTCTCCTAACCTGAAATATTATCACGCAGAAAAATATTCACGTCATTTCATTTCTTAGAATAGGTTTAAAGTTAAAATCGATTTCATTTTTTGGTTTAGTGTTATTTAGATTTATGTTTATATTAGCGTAGGTTTTTTTAAAAACAAAATCGTGCTTCATTTTTTTTTTTTTTTGGTTTTAGTTTTATTTTGATATTGTTATATATGCGTAGATCGTTAGGTTTATTAGCTTTTTTTATTTTTAAAGTTTGCTTTATTTTAGCCTTATGTTATATTTTCAATAAAAAATAATAAAAATAAAAAAATAAAAAGCTTTGATAGATTAGAATTTTGATTAGTTTTTTGTTATAGTTAATTTTTATTTTATTTTAATAAATAAAAAATTAATTTAAAAAAATATATATATATATCTTTAGGTTTTTTTTTAGATTTTAGATTTCATTTTTTTTTAATTTAATTTAGTTTTAGATAGATTTAAATTAGATTTTTTTTATTTTATTTTAGGCTTTGTTTTAAAAGTTTAAAATTTAAAATATTCAATAAGAAACTATAAAACTTTTAAAAGAAAAAAGTATAAAAAGTATAAAATATAAAAAGACCAGTCTAAAAATTTCTTTTTAGACTTTAGATTAAATTTTAATTTTTGTTTAGATTTTTAGTGGAAATTTTTGGCAGATTACCTCATGGGTTTATCATGCTTTATTATCTTTGCTGAGGCTAAAAATTTGATGTGAGAATTAGTGTTTAATATGATTCAATGTCCATCTGAAGATTTAACTGCATGAATGTGATATTTAGTTAATTTTTTACGTGATCTTTCGAAATTTCAAATGTTGGAGTATCATTTAAGCATCTACTTGCATTTGATAAAAATTAATTTGATGATAAATGGTTACTCTACATGGTTTATATCTCTGCAGCATCTGGTAATCAATCGTTTAAACATTAACTCCACAAGGCAATGGTCTTTTAACTTAACGAAATCAATTAAGTGCTCGTTTCCTTTCGTGTCTCCCAAACCAACTGGTTCACAGTTGGTCATCCATTTCCCTACAGGGTCTACCCCCCTTAGCCGCGGGAGACAGGCTTAAACGGAGAGATCGAGGATCAGAGTGACAGCCCCCGGTCTGAGCGTTGTCGTGACAATCTGTGCGACAACATATAGCATCATAGTAACCAACATTGTTTCCACAGCAAGGCCTTGATTGACAGCTCTATCTCTCATTAGATCAAAGCACAATGTTAGCGAGACCAATGACTATAGACACCTTCATCATTGTCTCTCAAGGTACATACCCACCCGGGTGTTCATAGAGTATGACCTTCTAGGACTATTCTTATCTTGGGTTCCCAACCCTCAAAGAATATCAGTGCTCTTGCCTAGTCTTGTCTTGGATGCCCTACACATCCTCAAAGAGCATCGGATGACAGATGATTACCCAATCCTCCATTCTTTCTTCCAAAGTGAAGACAAGAATGTTGTGTCTATCTCTCCCTTTCAATTGGGGAAGATATGCCAAAGCTCCCTCTGATCAAGAACTTGCCCAAGCTCCCTTTTAATTAGGAACTTGTCAGAGCTCCCTCTTAGCTATGGACTCTTCTATACATCAGCAACTTCTTCTTTGTGGGTCTTTGAGCTGCTTGATCAACTTCTCTTCTTGATGTCATGAAATTCAGTTGAGCTTCTTCCTTGTAGGGCAACAGCCATCGATCACTTTCCTCCTTTGTTCGTCGTGTCATTTCTTTCTTCATGCAAAGTGGACTTCTTCATATCTGGAACCTTCATTATATGGCTACTTCTTCCTCATCGTGCTTCTTCTATCCACCAAATGAATGTTAGTAGTATTTGTACTTCCAATTTCTTGTTTCAATAGCCCTGCATGAATTTATCCAGATACTTTTCAAGAAACCAAAACATGATTCTAAATCAAATCATATCTTACAAGATGGCTTTTCATCATGACATCTTTCTATGGGCATCAGCATCCTGCATACATGTTGACACATCTCCCAAAGATATCCATTGTCAAGGGTCTTCATCTTTTTCCATCAGAGTCCTCATATCTTTCTACGAGATTTACTAGTTAAATCTTCTTGGTCTTCTGGATGTTGATTGCCTTATCATGGTTTCATATCTCACGATCTCTTCCTTCCTCACACATTCCATTCCCGGAAGCTTCCATTCAGAGTTTTTAAATTGTAGTCAAACACCTCATACTTCATATGAGGACATATTGTGTTGATTTCATCTAGTGTGACTTATGCCTTCCTACATCCTTTCAGAGGAGATCTTTTTCTCTTGATCTTGCTTCTCAAGGTAGAAGCAATGATCCATGTTTCCTGCAACCATATGACATTACATTATGATATTAAACACAAGCATACATACCTTATTTTACCTTCAGGTAATCGAGGCTTCTTCCAGCAGCGTCCTTGATTGAAAAGATCTTCAATCCCTTGATCTGCTTCATGTCATCACATCATCATCTCATGGATTCCATAAGTTGGAGTTCTTGTTGAAACACTTGCTTCCTCTCTAGATTAGTGAACCCTCCAATGAGGATTCCATCAAAGAATTTTGGGGATCTTGTATATCCTCAACTGGCAGATGTTTCCTTTTTGACTTGATGTATGATGAGCCTTGTCCTAGACTCTTTCCTTCAATGTCCACTGAGGTTCCCAAGAGCTATATCCTTCATGTTTTGTTTGTCATGCATTTTGTTCTTCATGATTCCCATGGTGATGTCATGAGCTATTGTTTCTAATGCTTCCCTGATGCCACGATGCATCTTATCATCATTGTCATATCTTGTAACAGAAGCTTATGATAGGACCCTTTTGTGAGGGATACTATTTCACTCATAGTAGAGATTTGTTACTCCCTCTTTCCTTGGCCTCTTTTCTTCAGCTTCCTCCATCAATGGTATGAGCTTCTTTCTATAAATTTTCCATAGCATTGAAAACTTGCCTTTCCTTTCTGCACATGTTTTAGTCCTTTCAATATTTTTGCCATCAACTTGTCTTTCTCTATTTAGCATAGAGACCATAAGTTGTCGAATGAGGTAACTTCCTTATCTCATGGATACTTGTTACCTTGTTAGTGCATTATAGATCAATGATGGTTATCTTCCTTCCGAGATCTTGTATATGAGACCTTATGAAGATATCCTACATCCTTCGATACCTTTTACTTTCATGTAGATCAGATTTCATGTGACCTTCTTTATTGCACATTCAGAGAATGAGTTTATAATCTTCATCACTTTGATGTCTCCAATATTGCTATGTGAGGGGATCTTTCATAAGTATCCCTTTCCATAAATTCAGAAGAGACCTTTTGATAGGTTTAATGACTTCAGGTACTTAGAGGACTATGTCTATCCTTCTTTTTCATGCAAGGAATCTTGATGACCCATCAACCTATAGATGTCCTTGCAATTCTTGAAGTCATTTAACCAAATTTGATAATAGAATGAAAAGATACTTACTTGTTATGTGAAGATGAAATCTTCACCTTGATTGCTTTTATCATGGTTGAAGAAGACATGTGATGGCTTCTTCTTGAATGATCTTCATTCAAATGAGAAAGCCTTTTCTTAATAGAAAAAGTTGCTCCTTTTGATAGGGATGATTTGTTGCTTCCTTGGATGATCTTCTTCTTGGATAGGGAAATGATCCTTGCTTGATTACAACCTTGAAGATGACAATGCCTTCTTGCCTTCAATATGTTCTACCTTTTTTTGTAGAGTAGGTCAGGATTGCTTCAATCTTTTCCAAGATGATGAGATCTTTAGTTTGAGGTCCTTTGAGTTTCATAGCTTTGTAGATATCTTGATGAGAGTAGATATCTTGATGAGAGTCTTGGTGGTCTTTGAATGATGGTTGTGGAGACACAAGTTCTTGTTGTTGTAGACTGATTCTTGATTGTTGTTGTAGACTGTTGTTTGTAGACTAATCCTTCAATCTTGACAAAACTCTTCAACCTTGCTTTGATGCCCTTCTTGAAGATTGATCCTTATATGTCTCTTTTGTTGCCCTTCCTTTGACTTCAGCACCTTAGCCCTGAAACCATGTTGAAGAATCTAGGGTAGTTAGAGTTAATTAGATTCTTCTTGCATGATAACTATTTGTGAGGTGTTTTCAATTTTTCTTTTTATTCCAATCTTCACTTATTATTATTAGAGTGTGTCTTCTTTAGTTCAACAAATAGCTACCAAAACAAAGAGACAAGAACACAAGGTGTTGGCATCCTGCTACGGCCAAAACCTATCCTCTTGGAGAGGAAAACCCGCACGAAATTCTTCTTATAGAGATTCTGATTGACGAATGCCAAGACCACAACCCTTGACCTGCTAGGCCACTCCAAGACCAAGACATCAATCCTCTTCTTCGTTACTGCTAAGATCATCATCATTACTATCGCTTCATCAAAGTTATCATTACTGCGCTTTCACTAAGATATTCATTATAACAACAGGATCATTACCATTGCTTCATTGTCACATCTTCACTGAGATCTTCACTGTTCTTTTACTAAGATCATCTCTGCGCTTTTACTGAAATCATAACTATAACACTGAGATCTTGATATATATATATATGAATGACAGCTGCACCGAGATCTTTTCATTATCAATACTGAGACCGAGATCATGATTTCATTCAGGTGGTATGACTTGTTCATTACCAATACGTCAAGTCAGACTCTGTTGCGAATGCGTTACTGTGGGATCACAGTTGTACCAAGACAGAGATCATAAATATACCGAGACAGTGAGTGTGTTCCTTCCTTGCACCGAGATCTTTGTCATGTCCACATTTTTTTCTTCTTCATAATACAGCTAGGATGGATTTCTAGGGCAGGGGATGGCCAAGTTAGTGGAGCAGTTTATGTGATCAAGGGTCCCAATGGAGTTTTGAGGAGTTGCTATGAGGTACGATGGCATTCTCTTGGTATATTCCATCATCCACATAGTTTGCCTTTCGTTCCAGCGCATTCCGACAACTTTGAGAAAACTGAGTTATTAGTGGGCTTGACTCAATTAATTACGCTTAAGGTGGCATTTCAGGAGGAATACGTGGCAGAACACCTCAGCATGATAGCTCGTTGGAACCGGAACAAAGAATATCTATAGGATGGGATGGTTAGATATGATTTTCAGTGACTTGAGGAGACGTGGTGGCCAATTTACCAGTTTCCCGCGTTAAAAATAATATTTTAATTAAAATAAAAAAGAGAAAAGTGCTACATGATTAAAATAATAATATAACAAGATGTACTAGAGGGATCCATCAAATCTATAAAAGAGGAGGAGGAGACCATTGGAAGACATCTTGGTTTTGATATTGTTTCTTGTATGTGAGGTTGAGAACTTGGTTCTCTACTCCAGCAGTAGCCCCAAGACAGAAACCCTCGAGTGATTCAGTGAGAGTGGGCGAGCACCCATCTCTTCCCTTGGTGAATCCATCCAGGGTTCACAGGTTGCAGTGTATTGTTTTTCAGTTCTGTTTTGGAGGCTGATTTGCGCCATTATTGTAGATCTATTTGAGGCCAGCTTTTTGTCTCAGCCATACGGGTTGTATGTGCATGTAAAACCTTGGTTTATCTAATATAATAAAGCTGAGTAATTTTCTTTTCATGGTGTTAAGGGATTGCAGTGCTTTCTTTGCTTAATTTTAAAAGGCAATCTTTTGTTAAATGTATGATAAATTTTATATGAAGAGTTTGTTCCAAATTTTTCTCATTTGGGACATTACAATTTTTATTGACATAACTATGTCGAGGCTGTTAGTATGTTGAGAGTGTGTCCACAAGCATGCCGACACACAGGAGCTTGCTTTAGTGATCTTAGTATTAGAATGTTGAAATAGTTAGGAAGTGGAAATTGTAAGGAGACCGGAATAGTGATCATCGTCACTGAGTTCCTCTTATTGCACCGAGATCATCATTATACTGAGATCGTAATTACTCAGAGGAACCGAGATTGCGTTCTCCTGCCATGCATATTTGAGACCCCCGTCTCCATCCATATTAATTTAGAGAATATGAGTTCGTATTCTTCGTTGTGCTCATCGAGATATATAGAGGAATCTGAGTTCCTATTCTTCGTTGTGCCCATCCAGATATACAGAGGAATCCGAGTTGCTTTGTTTTCTGTGGTGACACTTAACTGCATATATATAGTGGTGATGTCTCCATAATAAGCCGACGTGTGCAAGTGGACTGTTGTGTCTTTATTCTGAGCCGACATGGTTGTTCTCTTCATTGCTTTACTAGCCGATGTCTTCAAGAGGACTGTGCTGATCTTGGAGGGCCTTTTAGACTAGTATAAATTTACAAACAGGCTCAAGAAGAGCTCCTTATACATGTCTTTGACTCTTTGACTTTCCTAGGCCTATGAAATGAGCAAGAAACTCATTCTTATAATTTACAAAAATAGTATTTATTTTTCTTGACAAGTACAAGATCAAAATTACATTTGTAAATATCGAACCTAGTTACACTTTCTTCAACAAATCGAGGTTTCCCAAGTAGTACCACCCTAGAACCAAATGGTCAATAAAGGAGATCCCATGAGACTAAGATTCAAGGGTAACAACCCAAAAGAGATCAAGGGGGCAAGAGCACAAACTAAGTCCACTCTTTCCGCCAAATCCCCCCATCAATCCATACCCAAAAGTATCCCAATG
Organism: Pinus taeda; assembly: GCA_000404065.3. Classification (NCBI taxonomy): domain Eukaryota; kingdom Viridiplantae; phylum Streptophyta; class Pinopsida; order Pinales; family Pinaceae; genus Pinus; species Pinus taeda. The sequence continues at coordinate 16,585 of APFE030591868.1, read as the reverse complement.
TTCCACCAAGACTCCGGTGCGGGGAGACGCACAGGGGGGGCATGTGGGAGTACCCTCAAATTTTAGGGAAATTTCAGGGGTGCGGGGAGACGTAGAGTTATATAATTTAATAAATAAAATAATATAATATATATATATATATATATATATATATATATATTATATATATATATATATATATTCAAAGTTCATATTCATTGTTCACCGTTCAATAATGAAAGCATAAAAATATTAAATAGACAATTGAATCATTGATCCATCCTCATCATTCATTTTGATACATAAATCATTCATGAATCATATGACATACTCAAGTCTCATTATTGAATTATTCATACATACCATGAGATTCGATAAAAAAAATTAAAAATCAATAATGAAATATTCAAATACATTGATTTGATATTTTATTTTTTAATTTTTAATTTTCAATTTGGGTCTTATTAGACAAATTTAAAGGAGGATGCCCAGAAGCACCCTTTTTGAAGGGGGACACCCAAACGCACCCTTTTTGGGGAGTCTAGACTCCCACACTGGGGAAACGCACCCCCTTGTGTCTCCCCAAGACTCCCCAAAAAGGGTGCGTGGGGAAACGCACCCCCAAGAGCCTCCCCGTCCTGGGTGCGAGGGGTGCCAGGGGTGCGTGCACCCGACCCTGGGGGACACGTCCCCATGGAACACTGAAGTATCCATGATAAGTAAACCCAATACTCAATTACCAAATGACAAGACATACCTTTAGATTCAAGAGGTCCACCTCCAAACATACAATCAATACACATGGGTGAGGAACCACATCGCTGACTCAAGTGGCAAAGAAATGGCACAACGAGCTAGTAGGAGGCATCAAGGGGCAGTTGGCTGCCAGCTGAGGCTCATCATGGAGAAAAATTTATCCTAGGGATATCACCCACAAGGTGGTGGGTAACAAAGCCAATGACCATTATCCACAAAGACAATAAGATAGCAAGTGTTCTTACCCAATATTCCTCAACACAATATGATTTATCAATTTTCAAGTTAAGAATACTTAGATGCAATCTAGATCACCACCAATTAGATGCACAAATGAAACAAGTTATTTCAATACCACTTGGATTAGAGAGACTTAGGAACAATTTATGTACTTAAACAAAAGATTTGAAATGTGCTTAGGTAGTGAGCTTATTAGATGTGAATTTCAAACTTTATAGCATAAAAACTCAAAAGGAAAACACTATAAGAGCACTAATAGACTATTATGACCTCACAATGAGCAATAAGTGACTATTATGATAGCAGTGAAAAGATTTGTGATAGCGCCAAGTAAATTAGCTTTATATGTCCAATTTAAAGTGCAAATACTTGCCCAATGTAATGAAAAGAAACCCAATTATCGAATCAGACTTTGCCAACTCAAGAATTTTGATAGATTAGCCTTTCAAATATATAATTTACCACTGTTATATTATATTTGTTATGCAGAAATGTCAGTCACCAAAACTTTTAGATTCATGCCAAGCTATGATTGCCCAACTTATGCAATCTATTCCTCGATATGCCAAGCAACTTCTGAATGATTTTTTAGACCAATTTAGGATGTGTTTATCACTGTTATCATTATGAGTTAATTTACTTGCTGAAGTAAAACATTGAGGAAACAAGGGTTAGGAGATCAAATCCTTAAGCCCTAGGCCTTGAAGTTTACTAGCCCAACTTGTGCAAGATTTTGTCCAATGACTTGATACCTAAAAATATAAACTTTGGACCAACTTTTTCTGCAAAACACACCAACAATCAGTCTAGAAAAATTTCAAAGATAAGCATATGGAAATTTAGGGCCAAGAGAGGGCAAGAGAGAGTCCAAAATGAAGGGAAAAGGTCTTAATAGGCTTGTGACTAATGTAAATGGCCTTATGACAAGCCCAAAAAAGGTTGTCGTTGGGCTTAGGAAGGGCAGAAAGGCCCACTAGGGGCTGCGGCCTAGAGTTTGGAGGCCATAAGGCCTGCAGCACCCTAGGGGAGGCCTCAAAAGAGGCATACATAAGCCCTTCCAGGGTTGAGGCATAAGGGAGAAGAGAGCCAAGGATAAACGAAGGGGTCGAGGGAGGATAGAGGTGAGACAAGAGGGCTAGCGGAGGAGGATAGAGGCCAAGGAGGGAGGACAAAGAGGTCACGAAGGGGGACGGAAGGGCCTCTAGGGCCTGCGGCAAGGGTTAGAGGGGAGGCTGAGAGCCCTAAGGCTTACGACTAGCCTTAGGAAGGCTGAAAGGGGTGACGCAGAGGCTTAGGAGGAGAAACCAGGGCTAGGAGCCCTGAAAACCTTGAAACCCTTAATCCAAAAAAATTTATGCTTCAGCTCTTCAATTTTCTGAAAATTCTTCAGTCGTTGGCCCTGCAAAAATTCCTAGAGACTAGATCTTACCCTCAAGGGCCTAGATCTAGCTTTACTTCAACTTGATCTCTTGATCCAACCTGCAAAAAATGAAAATAAAACACCCAAACCCAAAATATATACAAAATACTTAAAACCCCAAAACCCAAGTTAGAAAAATAATTTACAAATTAAATTTACAAAATTATTTACAAGATCTACAAATATACAAGGGTTTTGAAAATTTTGAATTTTGAGAAAAATATTTTTTATGGCTTTTTGCCTTGATAAATGGTTAAAAATGCTTCAAAAAACCCATGCACACTATAACCTTAGCAAAAGATTTAGTCCACCATACAAATACTTAGGATCCAAGAAAAATGATCCTTGCCCACAGTTTGTGAACTTGGAGACCAAGAACTGAAGTACCTGCAAACACCATATATTATCTCAAAATAATCATGTATAAGCACAACATAGGAAGCCCGTAGTTAGTACATAACACAGATCATTGAACAAGTACACCTTGAATTGCACCCCAAAGCCTTTATTATGGTAGAAAAAATAGTTCCCACCGGGACAATAATTTACACAAATGCTTTAGCAACAATTTCTTAGCTAGAAATCAAATGGCTAGAGACTCAACTAACTCTCTAATTTATAGCTCAATCCTCCAAGTGGAAAAATAATGGTTAGTTTCTTTGATACTTGTCAAAATAATCTCGGCTGTCAAATAATACTTTATCATCTTTTAATCTTAGCCATTGAAATAATTATTTTTTAGGAAAATTCAAATTTTTCTTTTAATCCTTTTTTTATTAGCTCAAAATTAATTAGTATAAGCTAATTTCCTCAAATTTTGACTTTGAATTAACCACCAAGGTCCAAGGGTCCAAATTTTCTTGAAATATACAATATTCCCTTGGTGGAGAACCTCTAAAAATTGATTCCTTTAAGACCCACGAATTTTCCACTTGGAGAATTAATTTTCCTAAGACAACTTAATTTTGACTCTAATTAATTAATTTTTTGACTTAGGATTTAATTTTATTTTGCCAAAAAATTTAATTAATTTACACAGGATTTAATTATTTTTCCACCCTCTAATACATAAGATTTTACATTTACAGCCCTCAAAGGAAGAATACACATTTGGTTAGACCCTCAAGATACATACCCAATTCTGAGACACAGTATGATCTAGTAAATCAAGAAATTTGTAATAAAATAATTTAGCCAAATAGCTTAAATTATTCCCAAATCACTTTTACATCAAACTCGACCAAAACACTAGGACTTACCTAAGACTTTGACGAAGAATTCCATCCTAGCTTTGAGGTGAGGTTGGAGGGAAAAACTATGCCAGCAATTTGTGTTTAGAAACGCACATGACCCAGTGAGATGAAAAACCTCCTAGGATGAAACTTCTCGCCAAAATAGTAGGCTCACCTAGGTTGTTACATACACTCAAGGTCTTACTATGATCATTTACATTACATAACTTGCAGAATGGGTTTACAAATGGCATGTAGACTATTGATAGATGATCTGATCCTTTGAAAAATTTGGTCCTTCAGCTTCCTAGGAACTTTGATAAATCGTGTGCACAAGTCAAAAAAGTAATTTGAGAGAAATTAAATTCTCTTCGAGTGGAAAATCATCAAAAATTCGTGGATCCAAAAAGAATCAAATTTTAAAGTTCCACCAAGGAAAAAATCGATTTTTTAAGAGAAATTGACCCTTTCGACCTTAGTGGTCAAGTCAAACTGAATTTTTTGAGGATAAAAGTCCAAAAAAATATTTTTTGGACTAGGAAAAAAAGTATTTGAAGAAAAACTCGATTTTTCCCTCAAAATAAAAGAAATAAAATTCAATCGATAGAGGAGATCAAGTTACCTTGGATGAGATTATTTTGACAAGGATCAACCCAGATAGTCGTTATTTTCCACTTGGAGAGTTTATTTCTTTCATTTTCTATATAAGGAAGCTATCAAGCTCCTCATTTTATCTTTGGATGATCTAACAATTATCTGATGTACTAAGGAAGGCTCTGCTGAAATTTCTTTGTACCAATAAAAAGTCTTTTGGGTTCAATTCAAGGTGTTTCTCGCTTGCTGAATTGCACTATGTGTTGTATGATTCTTTGATATGCTTTGAACTTTTATAACGTTGATTATTAATTCAATTGCCAATAGTAGGAACATCTTTTAGCACATGTATCTTGTGTTAGGTGTTGGGTTAGAGTAAACACTCTATGTCTAGCAGATCTAGTAGGTATCTCCAGGTATCTAGATTTCTTGTGTAAATCGAACCCCTTTTGTTTAATAATCTATCATTCGAAGTGCATTGAGTTACAGGGTGCTCAAACCCTTGGCCTCCAAGTTCACACACTATGAGGGGATCACACCCTTGTTTGGCTCCAAGTCTTGATCTAACGAAAATTTTATGAAGGAGGGCTTTGCAAAACTTTAAAAAATTATTTTCTCATTATCTTCAAATTTATTTACTCGTCCATAAACTTTTAGTATGCTAATGAGAGCAAAGTTTATTTTGTAATTATTTGTAAAATTATTTCTTTTCAAATAACCCTTGTATTTTTAAATACTAACCTTTTATTTTTGTAAAGCTATTGGGGTTTTGGGGTTTTGGGGGTTTTTTATATATATTGGGTTCTTGGCTCTCAGTTTCTCATTTTTGCAGATGCATTGACTCAAGGATTTGAAGAGATTTTAATTTTGAGAGATCATTAGTCTCACCTAGCCCAGACAGCTACAGTTTGAGAGGCTTCTAGCCCATTTGCAGGGGCCATACAGCCCTTTTTTCCAAATCATTCAAGAGAGGAGGGTTGATCTAGGCCCTTCCAAGCCCTAGTAGCTACTCTTCTAGCCAAAAGAGGAGGGTTGCAGCTCTTGGAGGAAGTTTCTGCCAATGATTTGAGGTAAAAAATTTGATTTTTGTAATTGCAGGGATGTCATTGGGTTTTGGGGCCTTTCAGAGGCTAGTCGCAGCACCTAAGGGCTCGTTTTCCCTTAGTCGCAACCCCTAAGGGCTTTATCTTTCTAGCCACAGTCCTAATTGGGCTTGTTACCCTAGCGGCAACCCTCTAGGGCCTTAGTCACATGCCTTTGTGGCCTTTCCTTGGCAGTCGCAGAACATTTGTGGCCTTTCCCTTGTGACCGCGGGCCTATTTCACCTTGAAACCCTGGACCGTAGTCATCCCTTGGCATTTTTGTGGTCTTGGCACTTGTTTTTGGCACTAATCTTTGTGTTTGCAGGCTCATGGTAAGATTTGCAAGGGTTTCAAGTAGATTTCCATTGATCCATTGGATTTTCAAGCTAACATTTTGTTTTGCAGACTTATCACTAGTTGAGGAGGGATTTCAAGGCCTTGGAACTTCACTGATCCACCAATCAGTCCTAACTTCAATCATAAGAGGGTTGATTTATCATTTGTCAAGCTAATGCTTGTGTTGCAGGTGTTTGAAGGAATTCTAAGGCATACAAGAAGCCCATCTCTCCATCAAGCAAGACCTCTAGGCCTAGGGTTTTCTCTCTTACCCCTTTATTCTTCTCACTGTTTTCATGATCAGATCTAAAGTAGCCTTGCAGCAGTGGTATTAATCTCATATAATCATTTCTAAAGTGCTCTAAATGACTTTCACATAAGCCTAAGAACATCTCACACTTAATATAAAAGGCTAATCAAATTTATATGCTCTCAATTATTGATGTGCTAAGCCAATTTAGAAGTCTGATATAATGTTTCTAAGGTCTGATATAAGCATATAAAGATCTGATATACAAGGTAGCAGTAGCAAGAAATCATCTTGCTAACGCTTGACACTCATAAAAACGCATCTCTAACTCTTTCTAGGCTAATGGTGAAGTGTTAAGTAATTGCTCTTGAGAAATCTTGTTTATCTTTGAAGTGGTAAGAAGAGCCCTTGAATGCTTTGATCTTGTTCTCCTTGCATCTAATCACACATTGGGAAATCACTGTTCGTAATCTCTTTTCAAGATAATTGTGCTCTCACAATAAACATTAATTTCATTGTGGCTCTTAATTGGCATAAATAGTAATCTTGAATAATTCTTGTGGTGGATGTTATCATTGTTTCTAATTGACATATCGAGTTTATAGAGATCTTGTCACTTATTGTCTCATAATTGAAAATCATTGATGAGCATTGAGTTACTGGAGTAATTCAAATTGGTCATCATATCTTAAAGCATTGTGATTTCAAGTTCATCTTGTTAATTGTACAAGTGTTTGAAATCAAATAAATCTTGTAAAATCTCAATTGCCTAATATTGCTAATCACAAATATAAGCTCTTGGAATTATTAGCTAATCTTGGCTCTTTAAGTGTTATTGTGATCATAAGTGATAACAAGACCTATCAATCTTTTGCTAATTGTGATCTTTCTTGTATTCCATCTGCTTCATTTGGGATAAGTACTTAAGTGCTTCACCTTATTGCTCTCATATTTAGGATCATTATATGCGTGTGAATCAAAATAATTTGAAGTACTTAATCAGATTAGCAATTTCATTGAAGTGTTCACTCATATTTTGCATTTCATTCTAGGACTAGAAGGGCATTTGTAAAATATACCTCCAAGCATAAGCTTGGTTATAAGAAGATAGGACAAACCTTTCTCATCCAACTTGCGAAGTTTAGACCCTCATTTGTGGTTAACACAGGTGACCTTGCAATTCTCTTCTGGGCAATCCCTTATAGGAACAGAGGCACTTGGTTGGTTAGAACCTCACGGGAGGTATTGTTAATGAGGCCATAGCCTCCTTCTTGTGGGCTTCTCTCTACAACCTACAATTGAGACTAACTTCAAAACAATTGAGAGTAAGGACTCACCTAGATAGGGCATTTAAATAAAATTTACCAAGAACTTGCATTTCACTTAGATTTAGGGCTTGCACTTTATATAGGATATATTTTCATCCTGTAGCAATTGTTCATCTGGTAGCTTGGAATTTTAATTCATATTGTGCAAGTATATTGACTCCTAAGGCACTGATCTCTAATTGATAATTTCAATAAATCTAATCAAAGTGGTGCTTAATAATTATACTTGCCATTAATTTTCACCAAGTTGCTAGGCCATTCAGTGGTCTCTCCTTCATTTGTTGGTTCCCAACAAGTGGTTCATCTCTTCATCCATAGGGACTACCCCCATTAGTATACAATTAGGAGACAACTTAAACGGAGAGGGTAGGGATCGGAGTGATAGCCCCTACCTTGAGTGTTGTCACAATCTCGTGTACAATTTGAGTGACAACAGTGCCAAAAGGAAGAGAAAGGTTATGCAGTCTCACCCAAATTAACATTTTGGAGACCACCATTGTGTTGGCATTGAAGCCCAGAAACCATGGAGTTATAAATAGACCTACTCTGCCCCAAAACCATGGCCCCTCATGTTATTAGTTTTGTAGCATCAGATGTTGTTTAAGTCTCGAGACTTCGTGGAGAGACTAAAACACAGGATTTCTCGAAAACAAAGAAATCGTTTCTGGAAATTCCACCTAGGGATAGCTCAATTAAATTATTTGACCATACTTAAAAAAAATCTAAGTTTAACTTAGGAAAAAATGTTAATTAATAGTAATTAATTGAGAAAGGTGAGAATTCACTAGAAACTCACATAGATCAACTTGGAATCCATGTAGCCTCAAATTTCCGGTACTGTATCTCAGTCCATAGTTGATTGTGCCACGACGATATCTCAAAAGATTCTTAGCAGCAATCCAATGCATGTGATGAGATTCAATCATAAATTGACTCAACGTATTTACAACGAAGCATATGTCCAGACGAGAGTTTACCAAGAACATCAAGGCCCCCACAAGTTGTCTATATTCAGAAGGGTTTGCCAATTTGGGCCCAACAACATTTCCACATAGCTTTTTGAAGTTGAGTTCCATCGAAGTAGACACAAACTTGTAATCCACCATCCCACATCTCTTGAGCAGCTTCACATTGTATCTTCCTTGAGAAAGGGAAATATCACCTGGCTTTTGCCACACCTCTAGGGCTAGGAGGTAGTGCATCAGTCCTAGGTCCTTCATCTCGAACTCAGAAGCCAACTTGCTCATGCATTGATAAATGACAGGGTTTGCATGTTGAAAAATGTGTAACTAGGTTTAGCCTTCATTAGTATGAAATGTATTCTTGTATATATAAAATGAAAAAGAAATTATTATTATCATTGGAGCATGGGTTTCATGCTCAAGTTCTTTTATTTTATAGGCCAAGCACCCATTAAGTGCTTCTAGGGTTTGTCCCAAGTATAAGAGTCATTGTCATATATGGAAGACCCTATAGGCACATTGTAATTGTAAAAGAAAATTTATTTTGTCTTGAAAATGTCAAAATACCTCCAAGATCAAGTCGGCATAAGGGAAGAGACATGTTCACCCTTGAAGGAAGCCTATATATAAGAGGAACTCATCCTCCATTTGGATCAATTACTCACACATCTCTCATACGAAAAAGGAAGCAGCAGAAGGATGAAAAAGGAAGTACGAAGAAGAAGTCAAAGTGTTTGGGTCTCTCTACTTTCTTTTGTGAATGTGAAGTTAGGGTTTATGCACTGGGAAAGTCTAGAAGTTTGATTTTGGAAGCAGGAAAAGCAAGAAGGCAAGCGAAGGTCTCTTAGGGTTTCCTACTAGCCCTAAGACTCGAATCAAGGCAAGCGAGGTCAAGGGAAGAGCAGCAAGAGGGATATCGAAGTCTCCTAGTACAACGACAGCAGTTGCTGGGGCAAAATTTCGGATTTACTGGGGAGGTCGAAGATATTGTAGCTGGAGGTCGAGGAAGACTTGATCTTGGAAGGTACTTGTCTGAGTCTAGGTCATAGTATTATTAGAATAATATTATTTTAGTTTAATGCTCATTCTTTTAGCTGTTGCTAATTTTCTCCTTTAGCAGTTTCTTAGATGAAACTGATTCTTTACATAGAAACTTGATGTTTCTATCTTTGTAAATATCTCTGTATTATTATCGAGTATTGTTGCTCAATCAATTCAATTAATTCATTTGGAAATCCATATGCGTGTTTCGCACTGTTTTATGGTATCAGAGCCAGAAAAAGAGATTTCTTGAGCAGTTATTCTCTCTGCATCCTAATCTCTTCAGTTCTTTTTGTCATTCATTTCTAAGGTCGAGCCCTCTGTAAGCCAGATAGCCTTCACTGAGTCTTAGCTTCGGCTCTACTCACTGTGATAAAAGCTTGCAGTCATCTATCTCGATACAGAAGTGGATTCTTCGAAATAATTTTTCAGCTATGTTAACAAAAAAAAATTGGGGTTGCTCTCTGGTTTCTTTTGAATTTGCTGTAAAATCCCTCGACAATTTTTTTGGAGCGGAGCGGATCCCAGCTATTGGCGTCGATCCCAGAGGACTGCGTGTGAATTGCGTGTGACACAGTCGGCATTCTGTTATAAATCGAACAGCGTTATCATCGAGTGGACCCACATTTCATCTGCAGGGCATTTTGCTGGACGAAATTTGTTTTTAACTGGAAGAATTTAAGAATTTATGCTTGGTGCTCGGGCAGCAGTGCCAGCAACGACGACAGAGCGTTCTGCGACAACGAAGGCGGCATTCTTCGCATCAGATCCATCCCTGCCTCCATTGCAACACCCTCACCGTCGCCGCCGCAAAACATAATTGTTGCTTCGTCTCTTACACTGCCTTCAGCATCCGGCTTGAAACGAACCCGCAACCTCTCCCGCAGTTACGATTACAGAACCACGTCGTCGGGAAAACTAGTCTTGGTGCGACCATTCCAGTTCCATTGTCACATACGAGTGGCTGAATTGTTCGAGTCTTCAATTGCATCATACTTGCGATACGGAATTTATTCATTTGTGATTTTCGTGAGGGGTTTTGCTGTCGCCTCTTGGTTTCCTGAGGGGATAGCTGAGGAATTTACTGGATCGTAGTCGTTTCCAAGCTTAAATCAATAGTTTTATTATACAAAAGGCTGAATGTTTTGATGGAGACCAAAGGCAGATGCTGAGGATATTCTGCCATCTCGATAACTTGTGACGAACAGAAAACCGACCATCAGCGTTCTCTCCGCTTTTCAGATTTAATAAAGGAAACTCAAGCTCTTTGTCAGAGCAATCGGATGGTTGTAGATTTACGTGAGCCGTCGGTTGAAATACAACCCAAAACTTCCGTATATACACTCGAGCTGTGGTGAGTTACGAGAGAATTTTTTTTGACGATGTTGTTGTTGCTACCCGTCTAAGCTGAGGAGAATCCGTCGAGCAGGATCGATACCTGAATCTCTTTTCTGACAATCGATTCCTTTCTTTGATATTTCCGCTGAGATCCGTGATCTCTTATTTTCTCTTTTGATTGAAGCGTTCCCGTGTCATCTAGGTTCGTATTTTCTATCCACATATTGGTAAATTTTTTCTTGGCTGAGTGGATTAAAACTGCTACAAAATCAGAGGATCAGCAGGCATCTACATTGAAATTTGTGCCAGATTTCTTTATTGTCTTGGGAAACGTACAAATGGCCTCGCTCACCAATTTGATGTTAGAAGGAAATCAACGCTTTAATGGCAGCAATTATAGCATCTGGAAACAAAGAATGTTGACAATTTTTGAATACAGGCGTCTTGATCAGCTCGTTTTGGGCAAAGAGCTTCGTCCTGGTACAGCTGGTACCGATCAAGATAAATTTGATGATTGAAATCGAGAGGTTGTTATGTTTCTCAAGCTCTCTGTGGTTGATGATCAGTTACCGCAGATTCCTTCTGGTAAGACAGCTGTCGGGATCTGGCAACAGTTGAAAGAACTACACGAGACATCTGACAAGAGCAGAGCTTTCTTTCTCAAAAATCAACTGTTCTCCATCATGATGGATGAACATATCTCTTTACAGGAACATCTCAACAAGATTAAAGACATTCGAGATCAGCTCGAAGCCATTGGTCGCACCATGGAGGAAGAAGATATGGTAGTCATCACTCTGAAAAGTCTACCAAAATCTTATGAACACTTCATAGAAACACTCAACATTATTGCCACTAATGTTGATCTGAAGTTTCCAGAATTATGTACCAAACTCATGCAGCAGGATCGTTGGAAACAACAGTTTGGTAGTAGTGCAGCATCAGCCCCCTCCGAAAATGCTTTTGCGCCAAATATCAGTCCTCTCCGTTCTTTCAGCAGAAAGGTTCTTCTCAGCCTTTTGATCCTGCTAGGAAGAAAAATGTGCAGTGTAATTACTGTCACAAGTTTGGCCACATAAAGAAAGATTGCCGACAAAGGATCGCTTCTGAACAGAAGAAACAGGGAGGGCTCCATCAGACAGCAAATGTTGCAGAACATTCCGAGCAGACAGATTCTGCCTTCTATGCCTTTATGACTAAAAGGTCTTCAGATCATGTTCCATCTTCTGCCTGGTACATTGACTCTGGTGCATCACGCCATTTCTCTCACAGGCGTGACTGGTTTATTGACTTCTCACCTTTCAGTGATTCCGTGGTATTTGGCGGAGGTGAACAATACACAATGGTTGGCAGAGGTACAGTTCAAAACCAGTCTGGTGGCTGCACACTCATCTTCCTGAATGTGTACTATGTTCCTGGTATGGAAATTAATCTGTTGTCTGTCAGTCAGATTATGAGGAACTCTCCTCAGCTTGATGTAGTGTTCAGAGCGCACAAATGCTCTATTATCGACAGGGAGACTAGTCTTACAGTTGTTGTTGGCCTAGAAGATCATGGTTTATACAGGCTTCATGACACTGGTGATTCTCCAGAAGTGGCTCTAGCAGCTCGTGTTTCTCCCATTAGCACTCTATGGCATCAGCGATATGGTCACCTAAACATGCAGTATCTCTCTCAACTTTCTCGGGAAGGACTTGTGTCAGGGTTACCTGATATTCAGACTCAGCGGTTGGGCGTATGCAGCACTTGTCAAGCTGGCAAATAACATCGGTCTTCATTCACGAATGGAGAATCCTGGCGCGCATCTAAGGTACTCCAGTTAATTCATGTTGATATTTGTGGTCCTATGAATACATCTTCTATCACTGCTTGCAAATATTTTTTGCTTATTGTAGATGATTTCAGTAGAAAGATGTGGGTATATTTTCTAAAATATAAATCTGATGCATTTAGTATATTTCAGAAGTTTAAAACCTTAGTTGAAAAAGGGTCTAGCTGTAATATCATGACTCTTAGGACAGATAACGGGGGGGAATTTTGTTCTTCTGCTTTTTCCAACTTCTGTGATACTCATGGCATAAAACGCCAGTTCGCTACACCCTACACTCCTCAACAGAACAATGTTGTTGAACGCCGCAACCGCACGGTTGTTGAAATGGCTCGCTCCATGTTACAGTGCAAGAGTGTTCCAAACAAATTCTGAGCTGAAGCAGTCTTTACTGTTGTTTATCTTCTTAACAGATCACCCACTTAGGCTGTTAAAGGGAAGACTCCCGAAGAGGTGTGCTCTGGCCGTAAGCCTAAGATCAGTCACCTCAAAGTATTCAGCTCAATTGCATATGTTTGGATTCCAACTGCTAAGCGCTCTAAGTTGGATTCCAAAAGCCAGAAACTCATGATGACAGGGTACAGTGATCATCACAAGGCCTATAGACTAATAGATATTGCCACTGGTCGTCTTAGCTTCAGTCGGGGTGTGGTATTTGATGAAGACAGAGGATTCTTTCAGTCTTCTTCTTCTTAGCAGTGTTCTACAGATCAGCCTCACAGTGTTCTTCTTCCGGTAGGTCCACCTGATGGGAGGGATGATGCAGCATCAGTGTTTGATAATACACTTCCTGAGCTTCCTCCGGAAAATAACCCTTCTCTTGCTGCTCCTATTGCTCTTGAACCTTCTTCTTCTCCTCCTGATATTGGTTCCTCTACTCTTCAGCCAAAATGGTGGGCTAAAACCATTGGTGATCTCAGGGATGATGAACTCCTTGAAGGACGAACTTCTAGACATAAGAGCAAACAACAGTCTACAATAAATTTTGCTCTTATGGCTAATCTACACAGTATCTTTGAGCCTCAAACTTACTCAGAGGCTAAGGGTACATCTGAGTGGGAACAGGCTATGGACGCTGAATTCCAGAGTCATCAGAAAAATCACACATGGACCCTTTCTGATCTTCCTGAAGGAAAAAAGCCCATTAGCTGCAAATGGGTATATAAAGTGAAATACAAAGCCGATGGAACTCTAGACAAGTAT